>JAXQQM020072204.1:0-88467 GCA_034641835.2 Pinus albicaulis | reverse complement strand
GTTTAAAATTGTATAGTTGAATATTCACTAAATTGGACATTTTGAAATTCAACCATTATGTCATTGATAAAACAGATAATTAGCCATTTACAACTGTAAGGATATACTGATGTCCAAAACAAAATAATATGGCAACATAGCATTGTCATGGAAAGTAAAACAATGTGGTTTAGGAAAGAGAAATTAGGGACATTATGACACTATATAAGATGATTCATGGTAATTATTTAGGAATATATAAAGATTAGTTGGGAGAGTTGCTCCAAGGAAGTTAACTCTTGAAAGAAGGAAGAATGGTAATGAAATCATGACTAGGTATCTTATGACAAGACTGTTAGATGTAAAGTAAAATGCAACCACATAAAAGACTAAGCTAGTTTGAGGTAAATTGATAAATGAAAGAAGACTCTATCTATTCAAGAAATGTTGGGAGAAATCGTGAGTAATCAAATTGAGAGTACAAATATAGTTCACTAAGGGTACACATCAATCAAAGACAAATAGATAAAGCATATGATAATATGGTAAGAAACCACCTTGTAAGGTAGTAAATAGATGATTAGGACAAGACAATATAGTTACCAAAAGAGTGCAGCAGAAAATTTCAAAGTTTGATCTCCATTGTTACCATAATACAATCAATATAGTACCTAGGAATGACAGGAAAAGAATGCAATGGAAAATCTTCTAATTATGATAATAAATTTTAGTTATCGTAATCAGACTTAGAATATTGAGATCGACAAAATAGCACCAAAGGTGAGTGAGTGTGAGTTTCACAAAGCAATATAAGAAGTCAATGAAATTAGATTAAAGAGTGAATCTACAATGACATCGATCAATTATGGGATAATTTATGCGCATAGGCAACATCTATTATGGTTTCTCTCTTTAAAGGGAGAATCACATTATAAAATTTTCCTTAAGTGACTAACTATATCCATGAATTAGGGACATCATGGAGTATGATTAAGAAATTCTATTATGTAATGTCTTAAAACCTGAAATAATAAGTGGATTACATTTGATATCCACGTTACTGAATTTATTTATAGAGTCTTACCCAAATTGGGAAATGATAACGACATTTTCAAGTGAAATAAGTGTATGCATTAAGAGCGAATGAAAGAAAACCATGATGACTTGAGGTGAGAAAACAAAGTCAAACTAATAATATGATCTTTTCAAATTGAAGTAGACCTGGAATATTGGGAATATCAGGTATAAGGAAGTGAAAAGATGTTTCTATCAAGAAGAATTTTCTTAAGGATATAAGCAACATGATTTGGTAAAGGTCAAAGCAATGACCTATAAGGAGTTGTGAATACTCTTAATCTGTTAAGAATAACAAGTGACGAAGTGGGAAAATGTTTAAAAATAAATATTAAAGATAATAATTGTACACCGTTAGAAAAGAAGATACATTTGGCAATGAGATGAGACTTAAGAACAAATGAGAAAACAATTAATGTGAAGAATAAGAAGAGGGTATACCAGTGATGTATCATGTGTTTGGATTAAATGAGTCAATAAAATAAAAATGAAACAATGGTTCAAGGAATGATGGTAAAGCTAGTAATATCCTAGCTAGCGTTAAGACTCTAAATGGTGAAACTTGAAAGTAAAGAGGCTATATTAAAACTGTATCATACTGATAATGTGACTGTGCATATCTTATAAATTGTGAAATTCTTAGTGAAAGAGGAAATTATTTTTCGTCAACAATTGACATCTTGTGGAAAACATGACACTCTTAGTAGACCAAGTATAATGCAAAGTGAATAATGCATTTTCAAGCAGCGACAAATTCCTTCTATGAAAATAAACCTCTCACTAAGGGATCTTTAGAGTAGTCAATTAACTCTCCCTCCATCTCCAGCATAACCCTAATGATCAGCCTTGCAAAACCCTACTCCGTGGCTTCTAGATTTTAGGCTGCAGATGAACTAAAATAACATGATAAAGAAGTTAATGATATTATTATCTCTTGGGATCCAGATTACAGATCAAATATAATTAGACTTAGAAGACAAATAAGTAAGAAGAATTAAGAGATTGGCTGGATCCATATGTAGTTTTGTGTTTTAGAGTTCTTAGTCAACCTGTATCAAAAAAAAAAATTATTAGATCATGTTTCGACTAAACAATAAGAGTTTTGTGCTCTTGTTTCAATTCAATTCGTTTCTATATATGAAAAGGTTGGAGAATTCCTCCATTAGATTTAGAGCCTCAACCTGTGACTTTTATCAGGTTAATCAGTTAAAAGAATATGGAAAATAGTGGCTACATCCTTATTTGTATATCCATGTTCGATTATTCTATGTGACATTTATAACTGTGGGTTATATTTCTAAACATTTAAAAACTTATTTTTATAAATCATACCTTATTTTGGATGGATACTTAAGATTGTTATTTTGTACTATGATATGTGAGAATATGTTAAATTGCTTAAACATTGCCGGTACATGGATACCAATATGAAGAAAGTTTTTCTTAAACATTGCTGATACTGAGATACTAATATATATTATGAATTATGTTATGGATATGGTATCTATACTTTTACATATCAACCTAAATGATGAGGTTAAAATAAAGGAATGATTGAACGTGACTATTCAGGTTAAAAATGAATATACAAACATATTTTGGTTATGTTTATAGAAATTGTTATATGGGTAACAATTTGTTTTGAAAATATGTTATAATTTGTGGACAAGTGTTTTAAATTGCAGGTAATATCGTTAACAAACCGACCACGTGATGAAAAAACTCCAAGAACAATTGAGATGCATTGAGATTCCCTGATAGGGTGTTGACCCTGGTCCTACTGGGAGGGGTGGAAGTGTTGCCCACCGTTTATCCTCCAATACCTGGAGTCATGGGAGAACTGTGCGAGTCACGCTCCCCTAGACGTGTGATGATGACTGCCGGATGCCTACAAAAATCATGTCGACGTAGTCGACACTGCTACCTTCAAGGTCTATGGATGGATCAGTAAAACTGATGCCATGGCATATTCCTGTAGAGGATGGATAGGATGGAAGTGGAAGAGATTAGGAAGGATAGGATGATTCTAGAATAGCTTGGGGATACTGTTGAGGCAAAATGTGACTACTAAATTGGTGAACCAATAAATGATAAAAACATAAATGTTAAAAGTGTTCTCACATATTTAACTATGATACACCAACCTTATACGATTATATTAATCACTAATATAATTAATGATATACGACATAAAATTTAACTTCGGGACGAAGTTTTCTGAAGGAGGGGTGTATGTAATGACCCAACTCGAATTATATGGAACTTAGAAATATTAGCATGTATATGAAACCTGCATATGATAGCTACATATGCATGTATCATGTGTACTGCACTAGTATACATACCTGCTAGTATGGAAACTAACTAAGAGTAACGAACTGAATATCGCAATGCATTTATCTCACTGAGATATGATGGAACATCAAGCTAGAGACTGAACGCATGTACAACTCTTATATGAGTATGCGTGGTAGAGCATTATTCAAAATAAATAAATAAATCTTAAAATAATTAAGTAAAGTCAATATCTGCATAAATGACTTGGTCAATAAGTCAATATCCCCATGAATGCCTATAATATGTACATTAATGACTAATATTTTAATAGATCTAAGATATTTATTAAAATATAATATTTTGAGATATTTTAATAAATCTGAGATATTTATTAAAATATAATATTTTTAAGATATTTATTAAAAATCATATTCTAATAAATATCAGGAATGGAGTTTGTGTATAAAAAGGGAAGAGGGGTAAACTTGAAAGGGGAGAGGGTAGTGAGTGGGAACACTGACCCGGATGCTGTCAGAAGAGTTATAACTGCATGATCCATGAGCAGTGAGTTGAAGAGTTCTAACTGAGTTATGGAATGCTCGCGATTGTTCTCGGAGTTTTGGGCACGGGGGCCAGAAGACTTGTCTTCTGGATCTGGGGACCGAAGAGGTTGACCTCAGATAGGCTGGGAGGAAAAACGACGGTTTGGTAACGAGAGCTGGAGCCATGGCAGATCAGAAACATCTCCAAACACGGTTCCAGGTAAGTATTAAATTGTCAATTGATGTATATATTTTGCTTCAAAAATCCCACTCTGAATTGTGTAGTATGAATTATGTGAATGATTGTTAATTTCGAAAAGTTAAGAGCTTTACACTTATGGATTTTGAGTTTTATGGTTAAATTCTGAAAGTGAAAGTTTAAGGTTTTTTCCCTAAGTCTTTCACTAGTGTGTCTTGCCCTTCCGGTATTTTTCTCTGCATGATTTACATTTTCTCCGTTTCACTCAAGTTGGTTTTATTGACTCATTGGCTTGGTTTTTGGTTGTTTTCTGGGACATGAATCCTTATATCTTAGTGTTTCTAGGATCATGCATCAATTTCCTGCCTGCATGCTTCGCGTGGCATCGCCCTGCTGATTGAGTCAGTTTCCTGCTTGGTGAGCCATCTCTAGTTGATTTATTTTGCTTTTTGGTTGATTAAGTGTTCAAGTCTCAAGTGTCTCTCGAGTTAATTTGGTCCGATTGTTCACTTCTGAGCATATATTACATTGTTCATTGTTCATCTGAAAAGTTTTCTTTCTCTTATTGTTTGATGTAAAAGGGAATGAATGCCTTGTTTTTATCCCACGCTTTGGAAGTCCTCTTAATCCTTGAACTCATATGTCTTGTAGCTTTTTGAGGAATTTTGGTACAAAGTGTTTATAATAAGATTGTATTCTTAATTTTGGATTGCATCCCTTTTTGCATTAAGAGATTTGTGTTCATTTAGTTTTCATCTGAGAGTTTTTTTTAGTTAAATTACATTAGATCATATTTCATTGAAAAGTCATTTTTGAGATCTATCATTGAGCTTAGATTACATTGTTTAATGATTGAAAACTAAATGTCGCATTGAGTGCATTCTCTTTCATTAAAAGCATGCATTAAGTAGATTCCCATTTCATCGAAAAATGCATTGAGTGCATTCTTATTCTTTCAAAAGAAAAAGGAAATTGTGCATAGATTACAATTACATAGTTTTCAAAAAGAGAATTTTGCATAGATTACATAGCATAATCTGCATCGTTGAATGTTTTATATTACTTTTGGATAGTGATAGTCATTTAGTTAGGAAAAAAATTCATTTCTAGTGTTATTCTTTGTTGCATCATTGTTTGAGACTCTTCCCTTAACTAGATAGCATTCATCGAATTGAAAGATTTCTTTGCTCATATAGCTTCATATAGGAGTTCTATGATGATAGCATTAGGGCCTTGAAACCGAGACATAATTCAAGATAAACCATAAAATTTATTTAATTAATCTAAGGAAGCATTGAACATAACGCACATATTGTAGAGGCCTAGGCTAGTGATGTGTTCCGGCGTCGTTAAACCTAGTAGCTATCATTTGCCATCTGGAAGTCAATAGTGCTAGTACAGATTTGTGCTCCCCGTACTATCACGTATATAAAGGGAGACCCTGATAGGTTGCAATCCTTCATCGATAGGAAGCCGAGTCTGCTGCCCTGTGACCGTGATACACTAAACACAACATTCATGGGGACTACCTGCACGTACGTCAACTCCTTGGTCATTTCTCTTTCATTTTATCACCAAGGTGTATATGGTAGTTGACAGAAGCTTGGTACACCCTCTTGCTTAGATTACCTGAGTATTCATTTTGGTATTTTCGTGATTCTATAAAAGTGAAATGTTCCTCTAGCGCTTGTCCTTTCACACTCGTTTCAACTTGAAAGTGACTAGATTCATCTTTTTCTTGTTTCTCGACTCTTAAAACATGAAACAATGAATTTTTGTTTCAATGTCTTAAAGAATTAACTGCCCGCAAAATATTCATGGTTCAAGTTATCTTCCTTAGTGATTCTTTAGGGTTGTTTTTGATGGAAATGTTTCCAAATTTTACTAGCCAAGGTATCCCCTCCAAAGGAAATCCTGGTCCTTTTCTTGCTTTTGGGAATGTTGGTGCTCCTTATATGGCAACATTGTCCCTTCTGGGGTTAACTGTTGGTTTTCCTGTGTGGTTATTATCCACCTCTGTAGTCTTAAGTATTCCGCCCTCTGTACAACCATCTCCTCCACCTAAACAACATCATGTTGATTCTAAGGTGGACCTCTCCCCTTATTCACCTATTTATTTTTCCTCTTCTTCTACTTCGCCTGGTGAAAGTCTAGATTTTAGTAACTAGGTGGCTCAGAAGAAGAAGAGGAAGATGAAAAATAATAAGTCAGATAAGAGAGAGGCCAACTTTGCGGCTATTGCGCCTAAGAAACCTTCCCTCGATAAACCATCCAGCCTTCCACGGAAATTCAAATTCTCTTGCATGTTGTGCAAAGGTTACCACTTTCTTTGAGATTTCCCTAGCATTCCCAAGGTACTTGAAGCATGGTCCAACGACCGTCCGTCATTTCCTTTGTCTTCTGGAAGTCATATTGGTGGCACATATTCGACTACCAATGATAAGACTCATAAGAAATAGGGTAATATTATCAATCCCTATAAGTTGTGTGAAGGGCATCATCCCATTCACCTTTTTCCATACATGGATGAAGCCATGAATGTGTTGAACAACTCTACTATTTTTGCACCATGCCTTCTGGCTGGTTACGAGAATCTTTCTTTGAGTCCTCCTCTAGTTGCTTCAAAGATCAGCTGAGAGTCATCCTTGGCTGGTCCTGCTCCCTCAGGAATTCAAATTTAGGAATTCGTTCCTGACCAACCATTAGTCGTAGAAACGGTTGATCTGGTCCCGCCTATGGTTCATCAGGTCTTTTCCATCAAGAGTGGATCTCATCCCCCTCATGTTCTTCTTGTCTCTTCAGACTCCTCAGACTTGGGGAAATATTTTCCCATCCCTGTGACTCGAGAAGTTGATCTTCCTGCTCCCATGGTTGAGGTCGAGGAGGATGCTCCTCTTGCTTCGGTAACACCAGGGCAAGACCTTCTCAGTTCAATGGTACCCCCTCCAAGTAATTTTTTCGCTTCCTTCAATTGGAGTCGATTTGCAGGATAACGCCTTCCTTCATATGTGCCTTTTGAGATCGCAGTACAAACCTTTGATGTGGCCATACCTAGCAAAATTATAGATTAAGGAGCATCTCTTATTATTCTATCTTTAACTACTTGGAAAGATTTTGGTTCTCCACTGCTTGCGCCTGTTACGTAGAATCTGTCGGCCTTTAACAGAGGAACCAGTCAACCGTTATGGATCCTTTTGAAGTTGCCTATTATTTTGGGAGGGAAAACCGTCTATATAGACATGATGGTTGTTCCAGGCCCCTTGTATTTCAATTTACTCTTGGGGCGCGAATATGCTTATATCATGGGTGCACTTGTCTCCTCCCTCTTTCGTGTGATCTGTTTTCCACACAAAGGTCGAATCGTGACCATTGATCAGCTTTCATTCTTTGGTCTTGAGGTGGCAGCTGGCCCACTATCATCCTTTCTGGATCTTTATCCGCTAATTGTATCTTCCCCGCCATGGGTTAATTATGTGGCCACTTGTTCGTTGCCCTCATCCAATGATAGTGCCATCGAGTACCATCTACTGGGGGCATGCGATTTCCAAGATGTTGTTCTCCCATCAAATGCAAACCTCTTGGAAGCCATAACCTCTTATGCATTTTGCTAAAATATTGTCGGAGCATAGTTCATTTTCTTATGTCAAGGTCCTTAAAAATGAAACAAGGTCTTCAGAGCAGAGCTTGTTTTCTTGTGTTAAGCTCCTTAAAAAATGAAACAAGGTCTGTGAAGAAGAGTTCGTTTTCTTGTGTCAAGGTCCTTAAAAAATGAAACAAGGTCTTTGGAGCATAGTTCATTTTCTTGTGTCAAGCTCCTTAAAAAATGAAACAAGCTTGGTGGAACATAGTTCATTTTCTTGGGTCAAGCTCCTTAAAAAATGAAACAACCTTGGTGGAACATAGTTCATTTTCTTGTGTCAAGATCCTTAAAAAATGAAACAAGCTCATGGAGCATAGTTCGTTTTCTTGTGTCAAGCTCCTTAAAAGATGAAACAAACTGGGAAGATCATAGTTCGTTTTCTTGTGTCAAGCTCCCTAAAAAAATAAAAAATCTCGTCGGAGCATTTTTGGTTTTCTTGTGTCAAGTTCCTTAAAAAAATGAAACAAGCTTGTTGGAACATAGTTCATTTCTGGTGTCAAGATCCTTAAAAAATGAATCAAGCTCTTCTATGGATAGTTAATTTTCTATGCCAACCTCATTACAAAATGAATTAGGTCATGAGGATAGTTCTTTTACTATGTCAACCTCATTAAAAAATAAAACATGTTCCCGTTCAATTCGAGATTTTGATTAGATCTTGTAAAATCCCAGTCGAGTCTTTCTCTTGATCTCGTAATTGAACCTTCATTCCATCCACCTATTACTAACCAGTAGTCTACTCCAATGAATGCATTGAACATTGGGGGGAATGTACCTTGAATTGAGTCACCATGCTCGGGGCATGCAAAAATTTTCAAGCATATTTTGTCCTTGTTTCAAGCTTGTGTAAAAAAAAAACCAACTTCAAGCATAGTTTATCTTTATTTCAAGCTTGTGTAAAAATGAAAACAATTTCAAGCAGAGTTTCCTGTTTACAAGCTTGTGTAAAAATGAAATAATTCTTATTTTAGCTCTCGTGATTGCCATTTTATTAGCATATTTTTCTAGATGAACCTTGGTTTTCTCATTCCATCATCCCCATTTGCTTGTCCAATCATATGCCTTCACTTGGTTGTTTCACCCATTCCTGAGGAACCACTGCGATGAGTGGTGTTTTTAGCAAGCCTCTTGATATTTACTTGTTTTGAGTAGTTCCACCATCACTGGAACTAGTTGCTACCCTTAATGCCACTCGTTCCTTTGGGAGTAGTCAACTTTCAGCTCTTTTCTGACTCTCCAAAATTGAAAAGATTGTCGAGACTCTTATCATTTTGAACTCGTTAAATGGATACGAAAAAATATCTACCGAGTATATGTTTACCACTTTTTCGGGTTGGGATAGATTATTTATGAAAAAGGAATACCTTAGCCTATCGTGACTAAGAGGTTCTCTCAGACACAGTTTTATACCTTTTCGGATCTGTGATACTATCTACGAAAAGGGACCTATTGGATTTTTCTTTTCCGCTTATTTTAAAACTCTCTAAACATGAAACTATGCCGAGTTCTTCCTTTTTCAGACTCATTTAAACTTAAATGATATCGGAAATCATCACCATGATGTAACCGAGTTCCTCCTTCCTAGGGCTCGTAAAATGTACTTGGATTGATATGTCTGAAGGACAAACTTATGTGACAAGCATATTCTATCCTCTTCAAGCTTCTGTAAAAATAAAGAGGTACTTGCCAGAAATGGTGGGGGGAAATGGAAGTTGTTTGTCAGTTTTTTTGGCAGTATGTCACTCTTGAACATCACACTTATCTGCAGGTCATGTCGGGTTGGAATATATTCATTCTGTCACATTGCCTCCATGGGTTTGGGAAATCCATTTTCCTCTCATTCGATTACTGATATTTTCGAAATGACCTCTCATCCTATTTGAGTCAAATGCTACCAAATTCCACAGTTGTGTCGCCAATATGTTCAAGAGAAAATCCTTATGCAGTTTGTATAGTCCCGATCCTCTGTTTCAGTATTGGTTAAAACTCATATTACATCCCATGTTTCGTGTCGATGATGTGGGATTCATTATGACCTTCCTTTGACGGATTTCTTCCTTTCGACTTCAACTCATTATCCGGGAAGTTGATCTAGAGACTCCTTTTTGGTACCTTAGAGCTTGCATTCCCTAAGGGAAAGTTCTTCGCATTCGACGACAGGTTCACATCATTAGCCTTTGATCGGGTGATTTCACGGGTGTTCGACTCCATCTTACTGCTCACATTACGTGGGTTGTACTAGTAGTACTTTGAGAACCGTTTTCATTACTGTTGGTCTCTCTCGTGCCTATTAACATCTTGCATCATTGGCTGGTAATCAGACAATTTTCCTGCATGTTCAACTTCAAATCATTTATTCGCGTGTTTTAAATTGTACTTGATCGGGTTGTCACAGAGTGCAAGACCCTGGATTTTATTTTGTAGAGTCGAGGTTGCGAGGCGATATGATTTGTCCATGGTTGGATACATGTTTCTTTCAGATGGATGGTTGCGACCATACCATGAGTCTATAAGAGATCCCTCTCAAATGGATGGTTGCAACCATACCATGGTCTCTTTTTACAGATGGTTGTGTCCATACATTGATTCATGTATTTTTATCAGAGATTTCGGTTATGTATATGTATCTATGATTTATTTGCAGGTCTCCCGATGGTAGCGTCCAGTTCCTTGCACGTACTTGTAAATAATTTTACCCCTCACTCATGTTCGGACTTCATAATTTAGGGGGCATTTGTTACAGATCAATTTCTCACTGTCCCTGTACTCGCCGTTCCTTGATCTTGGAGGACCGATACAATGACCCTTGTGTACTTTCCAAGCATGGAATATATACCCCTAAACCACAATTTTTCTGCCAATTAATCCCTCTTTAAAAAATTTCTGAAAGATCCTTATTAAAACTTGGTTTTCAAGGTCTATGCTTTCACTCAAAGTCTAACCCGCATTGATAGTAGATATTTTCACTAAGACCCGCACCGATCATCGCTATGTCTTATTGTCTGACCCACGCCGAGTTGGAAAGTTTTTTAAATAGAAAGGAAGCTTCTGCGACTATAAGCTTCGTGAGGCGGCGAGCTAGAAGTTTTTTTTGAGGATATGGTCCAGGAATTTCCCTTTGGGATTCTTGTTCCTAGGAAATAGCAACTATCCCAAAGGATAAGCTATTTTCCCATTATTTGAAGGCCCATAACCTCCTCCTCCATTGTTATATAAGGAGACCTCTTTCATCATTGTTTCCCTAGCTAGAGTTGGAGTTAGAAATTTATCTTAGAGAGAAGAAGCAATTATAGCTTCGGGAGAATAGTGCATAGTGTGATTGTTCTTGTGTGTTAGAAACATAGTGACATCTTGGAACATTGTGTATGAGGGTGTTGCAAATGTGCTCTGATACACACCTGCCAAAGGAGAGCCTCAACATTAAGGCTTGGTTGTAAACTCCCCTTGTCTTTATCATAATAAAATACAACTGATGTTTATCTTCCATTCTTGTTTACATATATAATGAGATTTCTAGCATTCCTTGATTAGTTAGATAGGTTGTAATTGTTTTATGTTTGTCGTGTTTTTACGCTTGTAGTGGTGTATTTACGGTCTGTACAGGTAATTGGAAGTTGATAGTAGCATGCATCGAACTTGAGGAGAAAGACAGATAAAGAAGCTTCAATGGAAGATGACAACATAGCATCAGAAAAAGGTAGGTCATCTTCCTTGCTCTGAATTTCATTTACAATCTAGGAAGATAGATGTTAGTATGTTCCCATAGTTGCTAGACCCACCCTAGGGCTAGAGGGATCGCCTCTATCCGTAGAGGGGATTTACCTGGACAAAACCTTCAAGCTCATAAAGTTCCCCCCTCTTTTATGGGATCTTCCCCTTTATTGTTCATTATGGACTAGGTGCATGTTATGCTGCACCATGCCACTACCCATACCTTTACTTCTTCTTGTAACTCAATATTTTTATGTTTTCTCACACACACCTAGCTCTCAGCTACATCAACATAAACAAATTAATTGTTACCTTTCCATGCTAATGTGAAGCATGTTATGTTGTTGTTGTTCAACTATCTAGAATTAATGTCAATTACATAATTCCAAGGATCGTATATATATATAATCATGTCATTACAATATTTAGAAATTATCCTTTTACCAATACTAGCATCATAAATTAAATCAACAATGTTACCAAGGTTAGTAAGCATGATATCTACAATCTTGAAATCCAATTAGAAAACAATATAATACATCAACATCTGTCATTTCTAAAATTTTGCAAGAATAATGTCATCATCGATATACACACAACATATTATTCGCAACCAACAAACAGTCGTCAATAATAGTGCTACTATGAACAACTACTTTCACTAGCAAGAAATCATTAGAAATGCAACACTCTAAACCAACGTCCCAAAAATATCATGTCTGAAAGGTCCAAATTTTTTTTTTCCTTTTCATTCGTCCACCTTGGGTCCATCTAGTCCAAATTTTGAACCTATATGCTTTGACATTACCTTGCAACAACCATTAACATTTTTCCATACCATATTACAAGCCCAATTTGTATCTCTAGTGGTCTAGTGTTGAACCTTCTTCTCTGGTACCAGTCCACAACACCACCTTCCACACCCTTACCCTAAAATAGTTCAGTGGGAGTTGTTACTTTGTTCTAACCCAACTTCCATAGTCATTTTGTGGAAATAGGGTCATAAATTTTTTCCCTTTTCAAATCTATTTAAATTAGCTTTGGACTACACCATCACATTTAGCTTATTGAGAGCTTCCTAAAGATAAAAATATTTATAAAAATATAACACCTATATAAAAATTTATATCCATTTAAATGTTTTCCAATAAAAAATTTCCACATCAACAAGGTACTACCACGTAGAATGCATGTGGAACTCCACCTCATCCAGGTAATCTACATCACCCCTTTTCATGTGATACGTTCCATATAGTCACCCTAATGGGCCCCAATAGATTAGTCATTAACTCGTTTTCTATGCTATTCACATTATAAATTCTTTTGGAACTTCAATATTATGTCATAAACACCTGTGAGAGCCCACCAGATTGCCAAACCGTCGATCCATTGAATTGGTTTGGACTTCAGCCTAGATCTAGGCTCTAGTTTTTCAAATGTGCACTGCACTCCTGAAGGCATTTAACCTTCAGTCCCACAAATCATAAACCTTTCGGAAATTTGTTAACTTTTTTTATAAATTATTCACATGTATTTTTAAATCTCGTGCCAATCATAATCTTTTACGTTTATTTTATGTTTCGAGGGTCGCACCTTGAATGCAATATTATATTCATACAATTTATTTAAAACCTTTACCCACATCGGACTAGCCTAAGTTTGGCCCCTGTATTGGAATTTGTTACAAGGGATTCCCAAATTCCTCTTTCTTTGCTAGTTTCTTTCCACCTATAAAGAGTGAAACAAATAAAATGTTAGGAGTTAGTGATACAACAAAAAATGAAATGTAATTAGTGAATTAAAAATCATAGATACTATACTAAAGCGATGAAAGAAACAAATGAAAAAATGAGAAACAAACTATATAAAAGAAAATTGGAAAAATTATCCTCTTTATTAGCTATTGGTGGTAGAGACATAATAAGTATTGGAGACACTTGGAAAGAGCCAAGCTGAGCAATGGTTCTCTCTAGTTACCAACAAGGGTTTTCTTTCTCTAATCATTTGCAAGAACCTCTCTCTCTCAATGAAGTATGTGGAAAACATTCAAATGGTGAATCCTTACTTTCAATGAAATGATGATTTCCTGATAAATATTTTAGTATCATAACAATGCACTAATTTTTTCTTTTCTTTGGTTCTCCTTCTCCCTAAATTTATAGATTTTGAACTAGTTCATACCTCCCCCTTGGCTTATTAATCAGATAGAGACTTTGAAGAGGACATGAAGATTCTTTTTGGGGGTAAATCTAAAAAAATAACTATCCAACCCAATACTATCGAGGAAAATTGGCCCATTCATGCAATTTAATCGATGGATTGTTGACTTGGCACGTTTGCGAATCTGCATGACTATTGAAGAAATAGATATGCAGATATGGTAAATGTTGTCTTTGGTGCATGAACACAGTTTAATTTTTAAAAGGACGTTAGAGAAAATTTTAACTTTTTGGGTTCCATGATGTTTCCAATAAATAATGACAAACCTATAGATTTTATTTTTGACACTGATTTCCATATGACATATCGAATTGTGTGTATGATTTTTCCATATTAATAGTTTCCCCCTTATCTATGAGGCTTTGAGTAAGTGTATAGTTGAAATGCTTCACATATTTATGTGCCTGATTATGAAACCTTTTTAATTCTTGAGAGAGAGTTTCATGTTGAGGAGAGGATCGAGGAAACCCGTACAAGTAACTAAAAGAACACCATGCTGAAAGAAATATTTATATAAAAAGTTTCTTTAAAAGGCAGGTGTGTCACATGTTCGTGATCATGACATTGACTAAGATATTACAAATACATAGAAAAATCCATCCTAATTTGGTATTGAAGTAACTTATGTGTTGTCAATTGAACAAGATAATTATTTTCACCATCAGGGGCATCTCTGACAAATAGACTTAGTTGGGTGCCCCCATGCATTAGATATATGTCACCATTGAGGGAGGTGTAGTATGAAAGCATGGGTCGTTAACTAAATTTGATAATTGCAATGGTCATGAAGTATGATACATCATTTTTTTGAAAACTATGTTGGTGTTGAAAATCAAAGGGATCAGTGAAATTAGTGTGCAATGATTGTTACCATTGTTTCACACAAAATTGGCCCATAATGGGGGGAACAATCAAGGTATTGGTTGGATTCTCGAAAATAAGTGTTGAAGTCGACAGAAAAGAAGCATCAATTATCTAGAATAAAAAATTTGATTCTAGGAAATAAGTATGAAGTTGATAAAGGTACTACAATGTTATATTCCAAATGCATCATGATAGAGGTTAATAATTTAGAAGTAATATTGGGATAGGTCAAAACAAAACTATAAGGGATATGTCCCTAGATTTGGGAGGACATCTAGGGGAAGTGGGTGATTTTTTTTACTAGTAATGAATATTATTTTGTAAGGATGGTATGATGGGAAATATCTACGTGTTACAATATAATATGGATGTAATAAAATGTAAGCTCCAACCAATGGAAACTAGGTTCTACTGCCAAGTAGTCGACACAAAACTTTGGGTGATGATTTATTTTTGAGAAAATATTTGTACATTGTCCATAATAATTCAAAAGGGTTTGGAATGTACATACATAGATATGGTTTCCCCAAATGTGAAGTGGCCTTCATGAGGATGCGGGAAAATAACTGCAGAGGGTGGGAGCCAAATTGGTTGGTCTCGGTGTGAGGTGAATCAAATGAGTTGATTATACATATGATATACTACAATATGGCAGTATGATAGGACAAGTGCAGGATGTGGTGGTGCATTCATGATAATAAAAATGTAATGAGTGCCTTAGAAAGGGTAATAATGAATAAGATGAAGATATTATTGTGTTTTGTCTTAAAAGTCATGCAAATGAATGGTTCCTTGGCTGAGAAGACAATGATCATAGATGTCGATAGTTCTAATGGTACTTCTTAATAGGGCATTCCATGGAGGTAAAATATCTAATGACAAAAAAAAAATTTACTGGATGTGAGTAGAAGGTGGTGGTAAATGTGGTAAATATCAGGTTATTGATGGCTAACTTAGGAGAAATGATATCAAGAGATGAAATGTTTCAATGGAAACCTATCATGCCAATGGGAAGTGATACCTTAGGGGTTCATTAGATATTGCGAGGGCCTCAGTTTGCTATTCGGTAAAAAAAAAACCTACAAGATTGAAAAAAACTACCATTATTGAAAGTATCATATAAAAATGTAAGTGATAAAATGAAGATACACAAACCAAATGAAAAGAAATGAGGTGCACGTGACGAGAATCATGAGTGTAGAAAGGGCCCAAGAGGAAACATTTTGAGAAATGGAAGAGAGAGAATAATAATGAAGAATAAAGTGACTTGATCCCAACACCACTGACATTTTTCAAAATGGAGTTTTAATTGTGGTGACATCCAAAAGAAGAGGATAGGGGTGTACGTAAGGGCCATGGGGCCCACAATATCATTTATGCATTGGTGAGGTGGTATTTATTGTACACTAGAGGCTTGGATGATTTATTGGGGTTTGTTGGAGTAGCAATTTGAAGCGTAGTGAGAGCCAAGTAAGTTTTAATTATGTTCCCTACATCAATTCCATAGGGTAGGGTAGGTAGTTCATATAGAAAGTGGTTGTATGACCCATTTTTAGTCCTTGGTCCCAAAATCGAGTGGGTGACTAGGTGATAGTCATAAAAAAAATTCACAGAAACAGAAAAAATAGTGGTGATGTAGGCCAAAATATATAATAAATCCTACCAATCATCAAGAAGGCCTAAACTCATAAACTGTTATGGATAAACCTTATTAAAAATGAATAGGCTTGCAGCTCCTTTTTAACATAAAACATTTTTTATATCCTTTATTGTTCTCTTTGTCAAGCGAGGAGGTAAATCCGCAAAAACTAAAGATGAATTAGATGGAGGCTGTGTGTGTACTTTTACATGGAGGTGAGACTATTGGGATTCACTTCCCAATGTCTCTTGGCCTTACTTATTTACTAATTTACAATAATATGCAATATCACTCAATCCCTTAGGATTTGGTGTCAAAATTCCCCCCTTTAATCTGAAGGGATGTTTGTGAGCCCAAGCATCGTTCTAAACTTTTAAAACTTTTCTCTTCCAAGCGCTTTGGTGAAGATGTCTGCAGTTCACTCATTTATGTAACAATGACGTAGATGGACTTTTTTGGCCTCAACATGATGTCGAATCAGATGGTATTTTGTATTGATGTGCTTTGTTCGATCATGGAACTTTGGGTTCTTGGCCAACTTTATTGTAGAATATTTTTCAATCATGACTGGTGTTGAATGCATTTGTTCATCTACAAATTTTCTAAGGTTTTCCGGAGCCACACAATTTCCTTTGTTGCTTCAGTTGCTCCCACATATTCTGCCTCAGTTGCGGAAACTGCTGGAACTGACTGTGCATGATCTCCATGAGAGATTTCCTTATCCAATACTCATGGTATAAAATGAAGTAGATACCCTAGTCTCTTTATCCCCATCAAAGTTTGAATCAGAGTATCCGATCAAGCTGAAGTCTCCTACTTGTGTATATTTGAGTCCAAAGTCTTCAGTCCCCTTCGATTACTTTAGAACTCTTTTTGCAGCAGAACAATGTCCTTCACAAGGTTTTTGTATAAACCTGGAGAAGATTCTAACAACAAATGTGATGTCTCGTATGGTGGTAGTAAGGTAGATAAGAACTCCTACAAGTTGTCTATACTTTGTTGCATCCTTGAATTCCTTTCCTTCAATGGATGTGAGCTTCATGTTTTGTTCCATTGGAGTGGTTAAGGGATTGAATTCATGCATGAAAAACTTGTTCAAAATATCCCCAATGTACTTCTTTTGAGAAAGGAATATAAATTTAGGATGTTGAGTTACTTCAATGCCTAGATAGTAGTGAACATAGCCCAAATCAGTCATTTCAAGACCTTTCTTCAATTATTTCTTTATGGATGCAATATAACTCTCATTGTTCCCTGTCATCAACAGATCATCTACTTACACCATAAGTTATACAATTGTTTTTCCAACTTTCTTAGAGAAAAAAATGCATCATCAAGATCAAAATGTTTGAGGTTAAGTTTCATAATTTGCTTAGTTAATTTCTCATACTAGGCTCGTAGTACTTGCTTGAGGCCATACAAGAATTTTATAATTTTGCATACTTTTTTTTCTTGGACCTTCACAATAAATCCTTTTGGATGGGACATAAAAACTTTATCCTTTATATCTCCATTCAAAAACGAAGTTTTTACATCCATTTGATGGAATTTATATCCGTTCTGAGCTGCTAGGGAAAAGAGTGTCTGGATTGTGGCCTGTTTTGCTGTGGGGGAAAAAGTTTCTTCATGATCGGCCCCTTCATTCTATGCAAACAAGCCTGCCTTTGTGCTTCTCAAGTGATCCATCTGCTTTGTACTGGTTATTATAGACCCACTTGCAGCCAATTGGTTTGGTTCCTAAAGGAGGATCAACCAACTTCCAAGTGCCATTCTTTATCAAGGCATCATACTCCTTTTCATTGCTTCATTTCATTCAACATGAGAAGTGGCTTCTTTGAAGGAATTTGGTTCATGATCTTTAGACAAACTCAGTTCATAGTTATAATAAATATCCATATTAATAGTTGAATCATAATTATCTATGTCACCTCCATTTTTTCTGGTGGAACTTCTTGTTCCTGTTTTTCCAACCTCATCGAGATGAAAATATTCTAGTGTCTTTTTCAATGATTTTGGGGGATCTTTCTGATATGGCCGAGGCTTCTCATTTTACTTAGTTGGAAATCAAGATTCAATCTCTCAATCATGCCAATCACGTCATTCAAGGTGTTATCCGTGGTTGGTTATTGATGTGGAGGAGAGAGTGCTTCGGAAGATGATTCCACATATTGATTCAGTATAGGAATCCCCCCTTCAAGATAAGGAATCTGATTATCAAATTATTGAAAAGACTTTTGGTATGTAAATCTATCCAGGTGATCAAGTTTCCGCTCAACAACATTGTTAGTCTTGGAAGATTTAAGGAGTATGACATCTCTTGCTACTACAAACTTGTTATTGACTTCATCATAGAGACATTATCCCTTGGAGGTATTGTAATACCCCAAGAAGATAAATTTTGAACTTCTAGCACCAATGTTATTCCTTTTTACCTTAGGTCTCAAAGCATAATAGGTGTAACCAAATACCCTGGAATTCTTTACCAAAGGAAAGTGGGCATGCCATATTTCATAAGGATTTTTGTTTCTGATTGAATTTGAATGAAACCTATTATTTATGTATATAACACAAAGAACTCTATCATCCCAAAACATCAATTTTAAATTCTTAAAAAAAATCATGGAGCAAACCATATTTAAAATTGTCCTGTTAATTCTTCCAGCTACACCATTTTGTTGGGGAATATAGGGAACAGTTGTTTGATGTTTGATCTCATGTTGACGAATATAGTTTTCAAATTAATTTGAACTGTATCCTTTTCCATTATCAATGCGAAAAGAGACAATATGATTGTGTGCATCATTTTCAATCCATGCATGAAAATTCCTGAATGTTTGAAAAGCATTAGATTTGTTCTTAAATAAGTGAACCAAATGCATTCTAGTGTAATCATCAATAAATGTCATCATATATTTATTTCCATTTACAAAAGCAATAAGCATGGGGCCACATAAATCTGAATGAGTAAGCTCAAGTTTTCTATGTTCTCTAGAATGTGACTCACGAAATGGTTGTTTGCGATATATGATTTCCTAGAATAAAAGCATCACATTGCTTAAGTTTTCCTAGAAATTGTAAGCAATCCAGTAACACAATTTTTCTTCAAAAATTGAAGTCTGTCATGCTTTAAGTGTCCACATTTAGCATGCCATAAAATACTTGATGGGAATGTACCCTCATCATAATGTGAATTGAATGAAAATTTTTGTGCATGAGAGGAACCTTGCAGCTTTAGGAGTCTTCCTTCTTCTATTCCCTCCATCACAAGTGAGCAATCTCATGATTTTTTGACCTCAACCTTTCCATCAACCATGTGAATGGACTGTCCTTGTTGGAGGGTGTGGACCAAGGACAACAAGTTTCTCCTGAACTCAGGGAGGTATAAAACCTCATGTAGAAGATGATATGGAATACCAAGAAACTTAAGCCTAATTGTGCCAAGCCGTGATGGCTTGAGTTTGGATTTATTTGCGAAGGATACTAATCCATCAACTTCTTCAGTAAATTCTAAAAAAACATATTTCTATACATCACGTGACATGTTTCTCCTGAATCTAGCAACCAATCATTTCTCCAAGAAGTAAATGAAACATCAAACAAGTCTTCAGTTACTCCATTGTTACAATGTGCTACAACATAATGAGCAGATTCAGGTGCTTTACCTTTGTTTCTATCATGTTTTTTACCTTTCTCTTGATTTATTTGCTACTTAATTTTATCCCAACGTAGGTTACATGTAGATGCATCATAGCAATCTTTATTGCGACGTATGCAATGAAGATCAAATTTTTCATTTTGAGTTTGTGTGCCCCCCCTTCCTCTGAAATTTCTTCTCCCTCTTCCTCTTTGGCCACCTATTACTCTGGAAGAATCTTGAGCATGACTCTTTTGTCTATGTGAAAAACATACAGCCTCTTCAAAATATAGAGGGGTTTTCATCTTTCCAAAAGCCTTCTCTCTTTCTACAAAATTTTTCTTAAGGGCATCAAAGGTGATTTGCATGAGGTTTCCACTTTCTTGCAATGACTCAAGGTAATGTGAGTAAGTGGGATACAATGCCTTAACATATGCTATGAGAGGTATGTCAACTTATACACCAATATTCTTAATGGCATGCATGATAGATATCACTTCTGAAGCTAAAGCAAGCGGGTCATCATTTTTCAATTGAAGGCTAAACAACTTGATCATTAATTGAAAATTTTCAAGTTCTGAAGTTAAGTCATAGAGTTCTTTTAGTTTTCTCAAGTCTTTATAGGCATTTGAAAATGGTGTAATATGGCGAATCACCTCTTCATTTATGGAAGCTGCAATCAAGGCATAGGCCTTACAATTTTTGTTTTTCAAAATGGCGATCTCCTTGTCTAAAGTGGGCTTTGCTGGTGGATGGTCTCCTTTTCCTTCATAAATTCCTCTCCATAGCTCATTAAAAATGAGAGTGTGCTTGATTTTTCAATACCATTCAGGATATTTCTCCTTGCTAGAGAGAAAAAATCCCACAATAGATATGAGAGAATGCATTCTTTTGAAAAAAAATCACTTTTTTGTCACGGTAAAAAAAAATGCTTAATTCTGGCTTAAATTCTACACTTCAAAAAAAAAATTTGTAAAAAACAATTGGGAAAACAAATAGAGGTATTATCTGAGGGAGGGCTTATTTGGGGAAGGTATTTACTGGGGGAGGGAGGAAGTGGGGAGGTACTTACTGGGGGAGGTGTTTACTAGTGGTAGGGTGAGCTGTGAAAGTGGTAGGGAGGGAGTACAGGCCGAGGTAGGAGGGAGCCACGAAAGGCATGCAGGGAGGGTCATATGGGACGGGGGTATGTGTGGGAGAAGAGGGGGAGGGAGCCATGAGAGGTGTGATGGGACGGTCATAGGGGATTGGGGTCTACATGGAAGGGGAGGGGATGACTAGTGGCAGGGATTCATGAGGGGAGGGGAGGGGAGGGTGAAGGGGATGAGCAGGGGGAAGGGGGTATTTTGTGAGGGGGAATCTGTGGGGAAGGGGGTATATGTGTGTGGGGAGGGGATGATTGGGTGTGAGGATTCCTGGGGGGAGGGGAAGATGAAGGGGATGAGAAGAGGGGGAGGGGTCTACGGTGAGGTGAGAGTAGATGAGTGGGAGCGGGGAGTCGAGGAGTCATGAGGTGAGGGGAGGGTGAGTAAGGTAGTAGCAGAGGGAGTTTTTGGTGAGGGGAGAGACGTATTTCGCTCAAGCTGTGAGGAGCGAGGAGCGTGGAGTGAGGATGAGTGATATATGAGAGGTGAAGATATGAGGAGCGAGGAGCATGGAGCGAGGAAGAGTGAGTTCCGAGAGGTGGAGCTATGAGGAGCGGCTGTCAATGGAGCAGAGACATTGAGCAGTTGTCAATGAGAATATAATTTTCACAGTTGCATGCAAAAATTGAGAAGAGAATTTGCTAAAAATAAATTGATGTATGCTATGAAAGTAGAATCGTTGGTATGCGTCGCTTATGCCAGGTGTTGGTAGAGAGGCAGAGAGGCAGGTCTTTCAGGAAGGAGTTACAAGGGTAGTGATGCCAGAAATATAGTTGGCTCTGATACCATGTCAGGCTAGGAGGTAACTCCATAAAAACTGAATATCAATTAGATGCAGGTTGTGTGTGTACTTATACATGGAGGTGAGACTATTATGGTTCACTTCCCAATGTCTCTTGGCCTTACTTATTTACTAATTTACAATAATATACATTCTCATCCAATCCCTTAGGATTGGGTGTCAACACTCTTAAGTATAACACTAGTTTTCCTATGAGAACCCAATCTCACCCCAACCACATATAAACAAGGAAATACATTTATTAAGGTAATGAAAACTGTTTTCATTACAAAATAACACAATCAAATCATTTTCAAAGAGATTATATTTCCCTATTCTCAGGCATTCTCCCAACCAATCCATGGAAAACAAGTTCTTGTAAACTTAGCCAAAGTAATGCTAGATCCAGTATATCTTATCAATAAAAAATTCTAATTTTTCCACTGCGACATGAATAAGGAATGCACCACCCTGCAAGCCTTGGAAGCTCCATAAAAAAATAACATGTATGTTCAACATATTAAACACATGGATTTCCTTTGCTAAATAAAACAATAAATCCAATAGATTCGAACACCATGTAATCATATTTAAAACCTCTATGTAATCGTCATGGGCTTAGAGTTACCATGAATATAGAATCAATATAAAAATCTCCAAATCCCTCATGTCAAGAGAGTG
Source organism: Pinus albicaulis (assembly GCA_034641835.2). Taxonomy (NCBI): domain Eukaryota; kingdom Viridiplantae; phylum Streptophyta; class Pinopsida; order Pinales; family Pinaceae; genus Pinus; species Pinus albicaulis. The sequence goes on along the minus strand of JAXQQM020072204.1, from coordinate 66,081 downwards.
AGCTTATAAATACCTCATCACTAACACACAGGAATGTACACATTCCTTAATAACAATGTTAGTTTTACAATCAACAATAGCTAACATTTGCATTGCATTGAAATATACAATAACATAAGTAAAAATATTATCTTATTAAGTAATTGGCTAGAAATTGAGGGAGGGACTTCAACTCTCCACCCAACTATAGGTTAACTGCACTGATATTCTTTCTTGTAGTCAACCACCCGTAAGCTTGTTTTAGATTCGGAGGAGTTAATAGCCCAACAGTGCTTATACCAGAAACTAATAAACAAATAGTAAAAAGAAGAGCACATTTCTCAAGTGATTTCTCAATGACCACAACTTATAACACCAAAATGACTCTCTATCTAGTGAAACATCAACCCCAAGGTTAATACGTATATTAGGTAATTTCATCTCTAATTATAGGAGAAGGACTAAATATATATATAAATTAAAAGGGAGATTTTTTAATTGGTTAGTACTGGAGGATTAAGGGTACACCTTGAGGGGATTTCTCAGCATACTATGAGGGTATCCACATGGTTTCTCAACCCCAAGGGAATCCACTCAAGAGTTAATATGAGCTTTTAGGAATTCCTATGTGGCTCAACTTGTTAAGTAGTTTCTCAACCGAAGTATCTTCCTTAGTGAGATCTCATCCCCCAGGAACTTCACTACTCAAATGTTTGTCAGCTCTCCAAGAAAGAGTAAACAAGTTCCTAAACCCTCACTAACGCTCAAGTGTCATTACTCCGCTTAAATCTCTATGGAAAGTCAAGTTTACAGGGACAATTATAGGCCTTAGTAGTGCAGGTAATACCATCACAATAACACACATGCTACAAGAGTTATCTTTATCAGGAATATTTGTTTCTTCTCAATTATCAAACTGACTTATCCTTATCCAAAAAATTCATCTCATGCTTGAATCACTTCATGAGTTCGTTATTCTAGCCCCGAGACTAATGCCCACATCTCCTCAAGAGAAATCCCATATCATTGTGTCTTGTTCATGCCATGTTAATGACACAAAAATAATTGAAAAGTAACAAGGATAGTAGGGCTAGTCCTCCTCTTAGAGATCCGATCCCTTAACATAACTATCTGCACATTAGTTCCATTAATTATTCAAGAAATAGGTGGATAGAATAAGTACCATGTTTCGGTAACAAACAACTCCTCCTCCTCATCTCTTTGAATTTGTCTAATCCACTCAACCAATCATAATTTATAATTTCATATTCTTTACATTAATTCAATTCATAATAATAATTATGGGAGGGGTTAACCATAGGGGATGCCATATTGTGTGTGTGCATTTAACTTATATAAAAAATATATATATGATGCAACACGAGAAAAATAATATTACAAACAACATTTCTATACTATAAAGATGACTGAAATATTGAACTACTCAATAGAGATATTGAATGTGAGATAATAGTGGAAGATTGTGCAAGAATAACATCTACACCAAAAATTAAAAAATAGAGAAAATCTAAGACATATTTTTTAAAATGACAAAGATGCCAAATATTTTGAACAAAAGGCTCTCTTAAAATGTTCCATTATGTCTACAGAATAAGAAAATATGTTAGAAATTCCCTAAGATAATTATGCTTATATAGTTTGAAACAAAGAAGATAATTGTTGCCTTTGTCTAAGCCTCTCACACACCCAACCTACAGAAACAAAAAAGAAATATATTTAGATACTATATAAATCTGTACTATATAAATCTGTTGTAACACATGGTGGGAGGGACTCCTTCCATCTATTTAATTATTCATGGATGGTGGAATACATACATTACATTCATTTCACCTTAGCTAAAATAGATGAGAGAGAGAGAGAGAGAGAGATTGAATATGAGATAATAGTGCAATATTGTGCAAGAATAACCTCTACACCACAAATTAAAATATAGAGAAAATTTAAGACACCATGTCTTTAAAATAATATGAATCTTTTTGAAAATGACAAATATGCCAAAGCTTTTGAACAAAAGGCTCTCTTAAAATATTGCATTATGTCTAGAGAATAAGAAAATATGTGGGAACTTCCATAAGAGAATGATTTTTATATATTTTGTAACAAAGAAGATATTTTTTGGCTTTGTCTAAGCCTCTCACACACCCAAGCTACAGAAACAAAAACAAAAAACAAAAAAATTAGTTAACATATGAATCCGCTGTAACACATGGTAGGAGGGACTCTTTACATCTATTTAATTATTCATGGATGGTGGAATACATGTTACATTGATTTAACCTTAGCTAAAAGAGAATAGATAATTCCAATTATTTTACTTTAATTAAAATTTTAAAATTAATTTTTGAAGAAGCTCATAACTTACTATGAAATCAATGATATGTGCATATGACTATGAATATTCCATGGATATTATTTAGAGGCTAAATATCCATGTAACAACTATTTTTTTCACATAAATAAATTAAAATTACCAAATCCCAATACTCAAATAGGCACTCCTATTGATGTAATTAATAAAAAAAAATCTTTTTAATGTATACAATATGGTTTATAAATAAAATATTTCAATGCCAAATATTTATATATTATATAGAGTTAAAAAAAATATGCATATATTACATTAATCAAGGTGGATATTGGTGGCCACCCGCCTATTTGACTTGGACCTGCACCATTGTTTCTTTTAGTTTTTAAGTTTCCTTAATTGTAGTACAATTTACTATTTTTGGTAGTTTTTTGGGTCCTAAACATCTAGAGCCATTTTGAGGGACTAAAAGATGTTTTAGGAGAAATGGAGAGACCATAAATACCCCGAAATAGTTTACCATTTTTTTTTTATCTCCTCTTCAAGATCTTCAAAATGAGGTATTATGATAGAAAAACGAATAACGTATGCCAAAGTTCCAATCCGAGGAAGTGAACATTCCAACATATCCCAACGGGGCCCACACGCTTTTGGTGCTTCATCTCCTAGGGTTAGGTTTTTGGATGTTTATGGTTTCTCATTGTTTCTTGATGATAAAAAGGCCACCGAGCCTCATTGTAACATAGTTCAGAGGCTTTATAAATCAACATCACTAAGGAATCGATGAGCTCGCTAAGGTTTACCCTCAAGCCGAACCCTAGCCACCCCCGCAACCGCCGTGCCGTGCCTGCGCCCGTCACGCTACGAGGAGAGGCTCGCAACCAGTATGGCGACGGCAACGGGGGGAGGCAGTAAGCCTCCCCCTGAAACGGACAAAGGACTCGATGGGACACCCAATCAAAGTGAAATAGAAACATGAGAAAAACTGGAGGCTAATGCGTCTCAGACGCCGACCTCTGAGAAACAAACGGACGCGCAGCTTGTTACTTCTTCCACATGTAAGCCCATAGCTCCAAATAGACCCAAAATCGACTTACCAAGTCGCAGCATAAATTCCAGAATCCAGTATATGAGAGATCACGCTCTCATTGGAAAATTTATTGGCTTTTGGCCAACAGAAAAAGCGTTACAGTGATGGATTGCTTCCAAATGGAAGCCCAAAGGACATGTTACTCTGCAGCTAGGTCTGAAAGGCTTCTTCACAGCCATATTTAACTGTATCGAGGACAGAAACAAGGTAATAGATGGAGGCCCTTATTTTTTCAATTCGGCAGGGCTATATCTCAGAAACTGGGTTGAAAGATTCAACCCAGATAAGGAAAATTTCAATTGGGCACCTGTATGGATTTGTCTATACTCTCTGCCTCTTGAATATTGGGATGAGGAGTCACTTCAGGAGATTGGAAGAGGGTTAGGAGGGTTCATAAAGATAGTTGAAGAGACCAAGCTACGAAGATACACCTCCTATGCAAGAATATGTGTCTACATGCATCTGGATAAAGCTCTACCAGACGCAATAAGTTTATTTCATGATGATTTCGAATGGATACAACCTCTTGATTACGAACATCTTCCATTTCGTTGCAGGAGGTGCCATGCCCATGGACATCTATTCAGATATTTCCCCCTTAACTCTCAATCTCAGACTAAAGAAGCCGAAAACAACACGGAAGCAGATGGGTTTACCAAAGTTCCCACTCGAAGGAGAAACTCCAAGAAATCCTCCTCCTCTGTGAAAAAACCTAGCTCTCTTTCCAATACGCCCTCCACCAGCAACAGCTTTGCCATCCTTGCTCAGTCTGACCCTCAAAATGAATCCCTACAGCCTTCCCTCCATCCCTCCGCCCCTTCCACCAACCCTTTGAATCTGCCCAACCCTCAAATCCCTGCAACTTCACAACCAGAGGCGCAAGTTGATACTCCCTCAGGTTCTGATCCTCCTTCGGCAAAAAAACAAGTGACTTGGAACCCTAACCTCATGGATCTGGATGGGATGCAATCTAGCTCTAGCCATGCCAATAAGGAAGCTCCGGAAAATAGTCAGCTCAACCTCATGGATGAAGACTCAGAAGGCTTTGATCTTGGATAATTGGATCTATTGGGATTAGAAGACGCTTGCAGATGAAAATAATTTGATAAAATCAATCCCAAACAGATTGAATCACTAGAAGCAACCCTATCCAAATTTCAACAGCAGAAGAAATTAGGCATTCAGCCAGGTAGCCATTGGGACAGCTTGAAAGTCATAAAAGAAACCAAGAAGCGAGGTCGAAAACCAGATTGGCAACGCACCATCGCTCTGGGAGAGATATTGGTGGATTCAGAGCATTATCCCAAGTTAACGCGGTTCTTTAAACTGCTCGCAGGCAGTTCCCCATGAAGTTAGTCTCATGGAATGTGAGAGGGCTCAATAGCCCTGGAAAGTACAGGATGATTAAGAACATGATTCAAAAATAAAAGCCTCAAATCCTCTTTCTACAGGAAACTAAATGCAACAGTGAAACGCTAGGCTCAATCTTATCAAAAGCTTGGCCCAGTAGCAGTTCGGTGGCAGTGGATGCTTCAGGCTTTTCAGCGGACTAGCAGTTGCCTGGGACACTCAAACTATGAGGTTAGCAGACTTCCATGTGGCGCACAACCTTATTCAAGAAAATTTCCATCCTATTGGGACTAACATACATGGACATCTCTCCAACGTCTATTTTCCTCAGGATCAGGTCAGTAAGATGGAGCTATTAAATACTTTGAAACTTTTAAATTCCAATAGAACACATCCCCTGTGGATCATAGCAGTAGACTTCAATATGATCACTAGAATGGAGGAAAAATCTGGTGGGCGGCCAAGACTGGACCCAGAATGTTCCTTTTTCAAAAAATTCATCAACTCCAATTGGCTTATAGACATTCCTTTCTCTAACGGCATTTTCACCTGGAACAACAGAAGAGCTGGAAACCAGCAGATTTCCTCAAAACTAGATAGATTCCTCATTTTGGATAACGCTATCCATGTAGGAGGAGACATCACAGCCTCAATACTTCCTTTAGCTAGTTCGGACCATTGGCCTATTCTTCTTCAATGGCAAAATATAGGGTCACAACTAAAGTTACCTTTTAAATTTGAAGCTTTTTGGCTCACGCATCCAACCTTTAAGGAAATGGTTCATGATGTGTGGAAAAGGTTCGCCCCACCAAAAGGATCTAAAATGTATCAGTTTCAACAGAAACTCAAATACCTCAAGATGCACATCAAAAACTGGAATCAGACAGTCTTTGGAAACATATTTCAGGAGAAAAAGGTCCTTGAGCAGAAAATGGTTGAAGTTCAACAGGAAATAATCAATAAAGGAAGATCAGAAACTCTTGTCGCTAAGGAACAAGATCTACAGAAGCAGCTGGAAGACAGATACAAACAAGAGGAAATCCTCTGGAGGAAGAAATCAAGAATACGTTGGCTGAAGGAGGGAGAAAGAAATACCAAATTCTTTCACAACTCCACTATTCAAAGAAGAATGCAAAATTGAATCAGCCATATCACCAATCAACAAGGGGAACGAATGGAGAAGCATGAAGAAATGGAAAAAGAGCTCTTGGATTATTTCAAAGGCATCCAACAAGAGCCTTGGGTCAATAGACAACATGCTATAAACCAAATCACGCAACTGATCCCTAAATTGATCACTGATGATCATAATAGAATGCTATTGTGCCCAGTCTCACTCCAGGAAGTAGATTTCGCTATGGCATAGTTTAAGGATGGCAAGGCACCGAGACCGGAAGGTTTTACCTCAAAAAAATTTCATCACTTCTGGGATCTTATCAAACATGAAGTCTGGTAGCTCGTCGAGGAATCTAGAACCATGCATTGGCTTCTTCCCTCTCTCAACGCTACCTTCATCGCGCTAATTCCGAAGGAGGAACAACCAAGCAAGTCAGAAAAATTCAGGCCCATTGCTCTTTGCAATGTGATTTACAAGGTCATTTCCAAAGTTGTAGCCAACAGGCTTAAGCCTCTCCTGCCGCTTCTCATCTCGCCTGAGCAGACAAGCTATGTGGAAGGACGACAAATATTGGACGGCATCATTTTAACTCATGAGATCATACACTCCTTAACAATTTGCAAGAAGCCAGGTATGCTCCTCAAAATCGATCTCTCTAAGGCTTTTGACAGATTGAATTGGAACTACATTCAGCAGGTTTTCAGTGCTTTTGGCTTCGACCAAACATGGATAAGATGGATAATGAACCTTATCTCTTCCACATTTTTCTCTGTCCTCATTAATGGGATCCCCTCTCCCCCTTTCTCTCCCTCCAGGGGTATTAGACAAGGAGATCCTCTCTCACCTTTCCTCTTTGTCCTTATGGCTGAAGGACTTGGTAAATTAATTCATAATGGAGTCAACACCCATCTTCTGAAAGGAATCTCCCTTCATGGAGCTCCTACCACCACCCACCAGCAATTCTTGGATGATAATATGCTCTTCGGCCACCCTTCCGTCCAATAAGCTCGCTCTTTTAAAGCCATTTTAAACCTTGTTCTACTGCCTCTGGTCTCTCCATTAATGACTCCAAATCACAAATTTTTTTCTTTAACATGCCTCCCTTGACTCAAGCCAATATCGCCCGTATCCTTGGCTTTTCCATTGCCTCTCTCCCAGACAAATACCTGGGTGCCCCTCTTATTGACTCTGTTGTCAAGAACGCCTCCTGGAACCTTCTCCTTGATAAACTTGAATCCCGGCTATCCTCCTGGACCTTCAGAGCCCTCAACATGGCCAGCAGACTCACTCTTATCAAAGCTGTGCTACAATCCATGCCTCTTTATCTCTTTTTTGTGCTAGTCGCCCCTAAATGGGTCCTTAAACAGATTAAATCCCTGCAAAGGAATTTCCTCTGGGGATCTTCTGGGCGAAATAGAAAATGGGCCTTGGTTAATTGGAACACAGTTTGTACGCCTAAGGACACTGGAGGTCTTGGTCTCAGAAATCCCATACACAGCAATGAATTCATGGGAGCACGTATATGGTGGAAGTGGATTTCAAATCCACACACGCCTTGGGCCAAATTGTGGACAGCAAAAATTGCCAATAACAGATCCCCTGAAGATTTAATAAGGCTATCACCTGAAAGCACAGGTTCGCTGGTATGGAATGCAGCAAAGAAGCACTATTCGCTCATTCAGCAACACAGTTTTTGGGAGATCCACAATGGAAACTCTGATAGGTTTTGGGCAGATGCGTGGCAACAAAATCCACAGCTTCTTGAGACCTTCTCTCATACCAATTTTGGCGACAACAATGCGATAATGGAAGACAAGATCTGTCAATTCTGGTTGCCTTCACAATGCAATGGGTTCAGGCAATGGAAACCCTCATCCCTCATAGCTTCTCAAGCTCAAGCTCATGAATGGGAAGCTCTCAGTCTTGAGCTTCAAAGAAGGAAAATCAGGTATTCGGAGGACCCTGACATTCTCAGATGGGGATATACAACGAAAGGTATGTTCTCTATGAAGGATCCTTATTCTCTAATGCACCCCTCGCCCCTTCCTCGTGATCCTCTCTGTCAATTGATATGGGCCCCAAACATATGGCAAAGATCTCTACCTTCTTATGGCTTCTTAGTCACAAACGAATCCTCACCTGGGATAATTTAATCAAAAGGGGCTTCATAGGACCATCCAAATGTCCCAATTGCAATCAAAGTAATGAAGATATTCAGCATCTCATGTTGACTTGCTCTCTTGCCAATACTTTATGGGAGAAAATCAGTTTTCGTAGCCAGCGAAAAAAACCCTCTGGAGACATCACCAACATTCTTCGAAATTGGCCTAAACGTCCTTACAATTCCTCCCTTCTCAAATCCCTTTGGAAACTCCTTCCTGGAATTCTTTTCTAGTCTCTGTGGAAAGAACGAAACAAACGCATCTTCAAAAATCAATCCTCATCTCTGGATTCCATTTGGGACATCATTTTCCATAATTTCAGGAATCCCTTGCTCTCCACTACTGGCAAGATGACGACTTTCCCAAGCAGCCTAAAGAAATCGCCATCTGGCAGAACTGGAATCTCAACATTAAGCCAATAATGACCCTTAGAAATAGGTCGGCCCCTAAAACTCCCCTGAAATGGTCTACTCCTCCTCCCCGGTTGTTCAAATTAAATTTCGATGGAGCTTCTAGAGGAAACCCCAGGCAAGCTGGCTATGGAGGCATTTTTAGAGACTCTGAAGGAGAAACGCAAGTCATATACTATGGATCTATTGGATGGGATACCAATAACTCAGTTGAATTAGAAGGGCTCTGGCAAGGGCTCAGCCTCATTAATCACTACAAATTCTTTCCCATCATTATAGAAGGAGATTCTCAGATTCTCATTAATATGGTCAATCATATCCTCTAGGGTACCAACACAGCAAAGGCAGCAAACAGTTGGCGTTTGGCTGCTAGGATTGATCAGATATGCAACTGGTTAAATAGCAACAGGGCAATCTCGTTTACTCATGTTAAATGAGAAGGCAATAAAGTCGCAGATATCTTGGCCAATTTTGGAGCAGATAGTACCAATACACTCATTCATGGCCCCCTCAATATTATCCATGAAAGTGAAATGCTCCAAAACTGCACGATGCTGGTGCACAAGGATCGCCCGGATGCGGGTGACTGCCAAGTATGATGGGATGCCGACCCCTGTACACCTCCCGAAGAAGCTCGCATGGGGTGGCATTAACGAGCTCATTAAACATCCAGCTCGCAGCGTAATCAATCCTGTACAAACATTCCTTCACACTGCAATGGGCATTCAAGTGGCAATGGCGTCCTTTCCAAATGGTTCGTCTCGCAGTGAAAGCAGTATTGCTCCTCGGCTTCCTTTAAATAGTGCTTTCCCTCAAGGCTATGCAGAACCCTGCACCCGCACTCCTACAGGTCGTCGTTTCACTTTGTTAGCTTGTTTTGAACCAGAGCCTGGGGTGCATTTTTCACAGAGTAGCTACTGTCGATTCAACCCTCCCTGAACTCGAACAGTGGTCTTCAGTGGCGACATCTCCTCACTTGGAGCTCAGACGGCTGCTCTCTCTCGCAGAATTTTCTCTCAAGGTGTTTTTAGGCCTCCTGTCTGCCCCTTACATTATTCTTATTCTCTTCCCGCCTCTGCAACCATGCCACGCATTCGTCACAGAATGAGGAGTAGATGAGGCTCCAACCGAGGACGGGCTTTGCGGCACAGACCCCACTCCAGCTCTATTTCCGGGTCTTCTTCTGCGGAAGAGACTCAAGCTCGGACTCAGGGGATAAGTCATGACAGAGGCTGTAGGTGTCACTGCGCTTTGGTGCCTTTGGCTCAGCCAATTCCTCCCCCTATTGCTGACCCTCTCATTGTTGATCTTCCCTCTGCCTCCCATAGACCTGACCGCCCTCCCATCCGCATTTCTTCACAGCGTGCTAAACTCCACTTCGAGTGTTCTCATGATCATCCTGTTGTCACTGCCTATATCACTGTTACGCTTAAAGAAGAAGCTCCTCTGCCCATTCCTTCCCCTGTAGCCTCCCCTCTATCCCCTCCTGCCTCAAGCCCACCCAGATGCTCGCATCTGTCAACAGGTACACCCCACCATGCAGAAGACATTCCGTGAGCGATGGATGAAGACACAGACCTAGGCGGCACTCTCCAAGGCGACCCGAATGACTGGGCAGACGAATTTTCTTGCAGAGTGGTGGAAGAACCTCAATCTCCAACGCATGATCAGTAATAATCTCAGCACACAGCTCCTTTTGATTTTTTTGCTCAACTGCTGTAGGATTTTATTGTCTCTTTGTCTCAATGCGCAGCTAAGAAAGCTGCTTGCTAATCTCAGTTTCTTTCTTGTTGTTAAGTACTCATGTTTAAACTATAGGCCGGTTTCCCCTCCAAGGGCGGCCAAACTGATCTTTATAGGATTGGTTTCCCATCTTGGGCAGTCTGGACTCTTTCTGTTCAGCATCTTTATCAAGCCCAGTGCTCAGGCTCACATAGCTGACGCTGTGGCAGTTTTGTAACAATATCTCTTATAGATAATAGAATTAGTCTTATTTAGAAAAAAAAACATAGTTTAGAGGCATGTAACCACCACATTCTTCCTCGACGTATAATTTACCATCGCTCAAACTAGTTTATTTTCATTTTGTATGTAAGTGTACTTTAGTTTTTCGTAATCAATGAAATGAATTTTTATTTTTGCCATAATTTTTTGTTTATGTTTATATATGTATTATATTATATTCCTACATAATTTGGCTTAGTGGTATCGTTGTTCTACTCTTTCTTGTTTTTATTTGCATGTCCCCAACTAGGTCGAGGTATAGCGTAGTTAGGGCTCGATGCAGTTTAACCTTTGAAAGATGGGCCTCACACAAACATTGATAACCTCACATGAAAAAAATAAAAAATAAAAGACGAGGAAGTAATATATCCTTTAAATATTTCTCGAGGAGGCTCTCAAGGAATAGTGGAATGCGGTGATGGATAAATTTTCACAAATCCTTCAACTACTACCCACAAGAAACACTTCATATAACAGCAGCTTACTGCGGAATCATGCCTTTGCCTTACGAGATTCGCTTTGAGCATTCCCTGTTTAGTAGATAGATGTGAATGCCTTAGATAAATGGTTAAATATGTTGGAAAGATATTTTTCGATTCGTGACTTTTCCGTGGGAAAAATATTACTTTTACTCAAAGAAGGTTGCACATGTCAAGGGACCTCAGCAGGAAACCTACTATGAGCAAAAGGACAGAGGCAACCTCATACTCTAGGTTACCCCACCTATAAAAATTGTTCCGAATATAGTTAAGGAAAAATATTACCTATTTGGTAGCTATGAATAAAAATACATAGAGTGGACCATTTTGTGGCAGGGAAGGGACCAAGATGTGACAGAGTTCATAAATGGTTTCATGCCCTTCGCATGAAGATGGGAATCAAGGATTCTATGTAGGATTTTGTACTCAAGTACCGCGTATTTTTGCACAAGTACATCTAGGATGAAATTTCGTTCCTGGAAATCGCCTTGCTCGGTGCCACCTATCGATATGTTGTCAATATTGAGTAGAAGTGTACAGAGAAGAAGTGGGAAATTGGATCTGTGAATCTGAAGAAATGAAAATGCACCCCCAAGATGCAGAACAAATCCAAGGCAGGGTGACGTAGGACAAACCATCAAATATGTAAGAAAAGAGAAAAATAACGAATAAAAATAAGGACACGAGAAGGTAGTTTGAGTTCCATAAGAGCTCCACTCATAACACGAGTGAGTGCAGAGCAAAGGAGTCACTGTTGCCTGAGCTGAAGGATTTAAAATCATATGCATGCTCCAATTCTAAGTCAGAACCTAATAAGGGGAATGAAAAATGGTAGTATATTATTTATGTGAAGCCAAATTCCATCGTTTCCACCAACAATATCTAGAAGGATGAGCCTTAATATCTAGAGGAGAGGTAGCTCAACTTCCACTCACAAATGTGGGTGAAGGGTTGTCCTCTCGAGTTCATTTTCGATAGCAGGAGCCAAAAATTCCTCCTTTTAGTAGAGGTTGTGAATTGGCTAGGGCTACCGACCACAACACACATGTAGCCATACACCATCAGGTGGATTCACCAAGGATGAGATCACCACGTCAGCCAATACTGTCACCTTCCCTAATATATCAATTCCTTCATGGATGAGGTATTGTGTGATGTCGCTCCTCTCAAATTTTGTGATGTATTATTGGGCCAACCATATTTATGGAAGTGACTGTTGTCTATGACTATAGCCCTCACACTATTAGTATTACTTTGTGAAATAAGTTGTATGGGATATTAGAGGTAGCACCACATACTTTCATCTCTTTGGTCACTGTGAAGCAATGTAGTAAGATCATCTCCTAGACTAGGAAATTTGTTTTCCTTATCATTTTCCCTCAGGGAAAAAAGAATATTTTTGCCACAGCCTCAAGACAGGGCTCCTCCACACAACAACAATAGATGGACAAGGTCATGGAGGAGTACAATGACATTTTCACCTCTCCCGCAGGGGTACCTCTACACTATCATGTCAAGCACTCCATCGATATAGCACCAGGCCTACCACTACCAATGGGTCGATATATCAATGTTATTTTCTAGAGAATGATGATATCAAGAGACATATTTAGGATTTTTTTCACAAATGGAAAATTAATCCAAGGTCATCACCTTGTGGGAGCCCAATCATTTTGGTACATAAGAAGTATGTGACCTGCAAACTCTGTATTCAAAATCAAGCACTGAACAAGATCACTTTCCGAAATAGGTATCTAATTCTAAGGATTGATGACCTTATAGACCAAATGAAGGGGGGAAAATGTTTTAGCAAGATTGACTTGAATTCTGGTTATCACCGTGTAGTAATATAACACTCTGATGCATGGAAGACTACCTTCAAATCCAATGAGGGCCCTCTTGAATTGTTGGTCTTGCCTTTCGGGTTAAAAAATGTCTCTGCAACCTTCATGAGGGTGATGGAAAAAAAGTTGTAACCTTTCACAAACTCATTCATGGCAGTGTATTTGGATGACATCCTGAGGTTTAGCAAGATTTGGGAAGAGCACCTCCACCACCTTCGACAGGTCCTCCAAACATTGCAATAACACAAGTTGTGTACTAATTTTGAGAAATGTACTTTTGGCATGATGTAGGTTAAATATCTAGGGTACATCATCAATGAGAGGGGTGTGCATGTCAACCCAAAAAATATACAAGTCATTCGAGATTGGCTAGCCCCAACCAATCTAACAGAGCTCCACAACTTTCTGGGTCTTACGAACTTATACCACAGGTTCACGTTCTGATTCTCTCATATCACTTGGCCTTAGAGTGAAGTCACCAAGGGAGGGACGAAAGAAAATTTCTTTTGGTCTAAATCCCAAAATAAGGTGTTCATGTAGGTTTTAACCTTGTATATAAATTATCTACAAATGAATCTTTAAAACAAAAAATAAACAATAGCAAGAGCATAAAACATAAACAGATAAACATAGAGATTTTTCCTTGGATCCCAAATCGGGACGACCAGCTTGATTTTTCATTATATTCCTTTTAGTGTTACAACACATATATATACATGCCGAATCATACATAAAACCTAATCCATTAACCCTGGATTAGAACATAACCGTAGTTCCCTTGACCGGATCTACAAAATACCAAGGGCCGAAAACCATCGTACCCCAAAACCATGTGCAAACCCATGCACAAAACCATGGGCAGATCTGCCCACCGGAAAATAAGGACCAAAAAATCTTTCTGGGGTGCTGCCCTGTACCCCGATAGGGGGGGCTACTGCCCCCCCTGTCACCCCCTCGACGTTGCGCCCAACGCAAAATACAGGGGGGGCTATCATCCGCCCTGTGACCCCCCCACGCATGATTAGTCATGGAAAGAATATAACACAAACCCAAAATTCTCCCACTTGTTGTTTTCTTTCTGTAGGGGGCCACAGGAGAGCTGAGTCATTAGCCCAAATTTGCAACACCCATTGTTTCTCTACACCAAGAGAACTTTTGAGTGCTCACAGAATTTGTCAATGCATCTGAAACATTCTTCAAAGTGTCCACCTTTACCAACAACACCCTTTTAGCTTCAACCATATCTCTCACAAAGTGATATTAAACATCAATTTGCTTTGAATTTGAATGGTAAGCAGGGTTCTTAGCCAAGAAAATTGCACTTTGGCTATCACAATCTATCCTTATAGCTTGATGCACCAAACCCATACTTGAACACAATCTCTACAACCAAACTTCATACTTGCTTGTTGTTGGAAAATTGTCATTGATGGCAAGGATATGGCAAAGAAAAAGAGATCAAAGGCACTTTGGTAAACAACAACACGCATTCAAGAAGGATGGGAAAAATGTAAGGATGAATTAATTGTTGATGGGCCGCAGCCAAGTATTGCAGAGGAGAATTAATTTTTTTTGGGCAGCGCCGTTTTACAGTGGAATGAAGACATTCGTAGTTCCAGACTATAGAGGAGCAGAGTTTATTTAAAAACAGTCATTTCGGGCGTTTAAGCCCTCAACAACCATGTATGAAGGAAATTGATTAAAACAACAGAGGTCCTTTATGTTTCTGAAAAGGAAAGATCAAGTGGTCCCCACCACCTTAGCGCAAATCGCAAGATCGCAAGTTTTGAAGTTTAAATGTCTTGTTGATGTGGATATTTGCGATGTGCGATCGTCGCACCGTCGCACCATCGCAACATCGCAATGTTGCAATATCACCCTCCGCCCAAGCCAGAGTTTTTTGATTGTTGCGATATGCGATTATCGCAATATCACACATTTTTTATTTCTGCCATCGCAAGTTCCGTTGTTTGTGACGTGCGATCATCGCGCCATCGCACGATCGCAATATCGCACATTCAAGTGTTCTGACTACGATGTGGGCCCGGGGTCAAAGAATGAAATCTTGTTTGTTTGAAGATTGAAGTCCGGGTTAAAAGTTCATTGAAATTTGATTAAAAGTAATGTTACGGAGGCAGTGTAAAGTTTTAAAATAACCGAAAGCTTATATGAATATATTTTATTTCTAAGTCAGCAGCACTAAGCGAAGGAAAGGAATCACGTGCGGGTTTTATGAAGCCGGTTTGCCCATTTCGCACTGCCTTTTGGGGATAAGCAGTAATTTCCGGTTGGGTGGCGATTCCATTGATCGGGTAACACGTGTCCCTGTATGACTCTACAAAACCGCCTGTCACTACGCGCCATCGCGCGTTATTGTTTGACCACAGATGTCTAGCGAAATTAATAAGCACCGTTGATCTGGGAAGGGGTCATCGAACGGTGTTCGCTTGATGAATATGCACGAAGGATTATCCAGCATACGAAGAGGGAATTTGATTGGCTTGTTAACCATATAGGTGGGGGTCCGGAGCTAAGTTTTTAAAGATTATGACCACGCCAATCCATTGTAAATGATTTATTAATCATAAATTTATATGGCGGAGATAAAGTTCCTTTTTGGGTCGTTTCGTGTTGTAAAGGAAATTTTGTATGTTTTGGGGAGGTCATGACTATAGTAGATTGTTGGACCCGATTATCTATTGTGACCCCATCTAGGAATACCATTAGCGGTTCGTGGTTTTGATTCATGGTTTTACTAAAGGCGAAATCTATATAAAGTAATGAGAATTATGAAGAAGGTGGTGAGAGAGGGTTGATAATAAAATGAATCTCCTTTGGAGATATCTGTATGAATAAACCCTTGATATATCTGAATCGATGGTGCACCTATAAATATGATGATCAGATCGACTAACGCAATTATGAAGAACATGTGCATGCATAAGGGTGATGATTGAATGAAGCTCTTGAAGGAATGTCTGGATAGGCAAAATCTGTTCTTAACAGAAAAATATGAATGAACCTCTGGTCTTGAACGATGGATGAAGAAACGATGAAGAGCTAGCGCATGACTGCTGAAGAAAACATATGAATCTGGTGATTCTGCGGGTTGAAACCTTCATTTTTGGAAGTAGAATTTTTCTGCCAGTAGAAACTGGTGTTATGTTTAGGGGGTTGAAGCTCCCTTCCAGGAAGGGCTGGTAAACAAGAGAAGGTTGTAGCCTTCTGCAGGTGGGTGCCTGCGTGCTAGTATGAGTCTGCACCAGCACATATTTTAAAAGGTTTTCTCTATAATAAAATATTGAAGACTGAGATTACAGCAACGGTGGTTTTCTCCCGAATTGGGTTTCCACCTTAAATCCTGGTGTCCATATGTGTTTTTCATGGTTAATGGTTTGTTCTATTATTTCTTTTCATGCTTAATGCTTATCTGATGCAATTCTCTAAGTAAAGACATAATAAGATATCTGGACATACATGTTGAATGCAGTACTATAACATATGTTTTTTTTTTTAAGAGAAAGGAAAGAAAAATTGTTCAGGCTTAAGTACGTATTCACCCCCCCCCCCCTCTCAGTATTTTTCCCAACAATTGGTATCAGAGCAGGTCCTTCTGAAAAAGCTTAGTCGCTAGAAGGAAGATCAAGCAAGATGAGCAATCAAGATGGAATAACATCTATCAGGCCTCCGCTCTTTAAT
The DNA here is from genome assembly GCA_034641835.2 of Pinus albicaulis. Taxonomy (NCBI): domain Eukaryota; kingdom Viridiplantae; phylum Streptophyta; class Pinopsida; order Pinales; family Pinaceae; genus Pinus; species Pinus albicaulis. The sequence goes on along the minus strand of JAXQQM020072204.1, from coordinate 49,618 downwards.
GGAAACAATTTAATTTTCTAGAAAACAAGGATGAGATCCTATCTTCAGTCTCTGGGAGCAGAGGTATGGGCGATTGTTGAACAAGGATATCAATATCCAGCTGCAGTACCAATAGATCCAACGGAAAGAAAGAATTATGAAACAAATGCAAGGGCGGTCAATGCTCTATTAGGAAGTCTAACTGAATCTGAATTTTTCAAAGTCATGCAGCTGAATACAACAAAAGAAATATGGGACAAAATCATTCTAAGCTATGAAGGTGATGCAAAGGTAAAAAGTGCTAAACTTCAAACTCTCAGAATCCAATATGAGAATCTTAAAATGCTTAATGAAGAAAGCATTGCAAATTTCTTTCTACGTCTTGATGATATTGTAAATCGCATGAGAAATCTGGGAGAAACAATTACCGAATCCACTTTGGTTGAGAAAATTTTAAGATCTCTAACAACAAAATTTGAGTCAAAAGTTTCAGCTCTTGAAGAAAAGTAAGATCTTCAAAATCTTACTGTGGTACAACTTCATGGCATACTAACTGCATATGAAATGAGAAGAGGAGGACCATCTGAAGTCAAAGAAGCAGTCTTTATAACTTCTACAAGAGGAATGGAAGTACAAATAACAGAAGGATCAGGATATATCTCAGAAGAAGATGAGATAAACTTCGTAAAGAAACTTCAACTTGGCACAGGACGATTCAAAGGTAAGCTTCCTTTCAAATGTTTTGATTGTGGAAGAGTTGGTCATTATGCCGCTAAGTGTCCTTACAAAGAAACACATAAAAAGGGGAAGGAAGTAGCAAGAAGGAATAAGAATCATTTTAGCTCTAAAAGGAGTTACTATACTCATGAAGATAGTGATGGGTTATCTGATAGTGAGGAAGAAGGTGAACAAGATCTGAGACTTCTCATGGCATTTGAAAAAGAATCTCGAGAAGAAGAGGATACTTTTGTGGACGCTCTAGAATACAGTGATTTTCTTAATGAAAACAATAAACTCAAAATTTGCTTAGAAGAGAGCAAAATAATCATAGAAACTCTGAAAAATCAGCTTGAAGATAAAGAGAAACACAATGAAAAATTAGAATGTGAAGTAGTAGATCTAAGAAAAGAACTTGGGAAAGTAAAGACTCTGAATCTTAGATTTGCTAAAGGGTCTGAAACCTTAGATGAGATTATCAAGGTACAACATTCTCCTCTTATAAAGACAGGTCTTGGATATATTGGAGAGTCTTCTCAGGCATCAGCACCAAATTATCTAAAAGCAGTTACAGCTGGTTTACAACATGCTGCCACTCAGCAAGGGAATAAAGAATATTTACAGTAAATAATGATCATTTCAATTCAAGAAACACTAACAGAAATGTCTTTCAAAGAAACACTAATCAACAGATGAATTCATTTAGAAGATCTTATAATCGCAGAAATTTCTTCTTCAATGGACAATGTTTCTCATGTCACAATTTTGGTCATAAAGCTAGTCAATGTGTAGCATATAAAACTATTATGACAAGAGAAGCAAGAAAGAAAAGGACTAATATTGAAGCAAAGAAGAATACTTATAACAACTTTTCTCCTCTTCAAAATGAAGTTGAATGCACTTATTGTAATAACTTTGGCCATGAAGAATCTGAATGTAGGAGCAAAGTTCAGCCAAAAGAACATGTTCCTTCAAGATCCAAAGTATGGAAAAAGAAGGAGTTACAGGTTGAAAATTGTGGCATAGCGTTATTTGCAGAAGATGAAGAGAACCAATGGTACATTGATAGTGGATGCTCAAGACACATGACAGGTGATAAAGACAAACTTCTTGGATATAGTGCTCTAGAAAAGGAGAAGAATGTTACATTTGGAAATGATACTCCTGCGGTAATTAAAGGTAAAGGGTCTGTCTTCCTAAAGGATAAGGTGAAAGCTAATGAAGTCATGTATGTGGATGGATTAAAGCATAACTTTTTAAGTGTAAGTCAAATGTGTGATCAAGGAACTGAAGTTGTCTTTAGTTCAAAAGAATGTGTGGTACGTGATCTTGATACAGGTAAAGCAATTATAAAAGGAAAAAGAACTCCAAACAACCTGTATATATTAAAGAACCCCAAAGAACAATGTTATTTGAGTAAATCTTCAGAAAATTGGCTATGGCATAGAAGGTTGGGGCATCTGAGCTTCTCTCAAATCAATAAATCAAGCAGACTTAAAGCTGTTCGTGATCTTCCCAATATTACTCTACCTGAAAATATCATATGCAAATCTTGCCAATTCAGTAAGCAAACCAGGGTACAATTTAATGCCAAGGAAGGATCATCAAGTAAGCCTCTTGAACTCATTCATACTGACATATGTGGACCTATGAGGAAAAATTCACCCCGTGGTGAAGAATACTATATCTTATTCATTGATGATTTCTCTAGAATGTGTTGGATTGGGCTTCTTAAACACAAAGATGAAGCATTTGAGAAATTTCAGATTTTCAAAGCACTAGTGGAGAATGAATTAGAATTAAAAATCAAGTGTCTTAGATCTGATCGAGGAGGAGAATATACATCCAAAGAATTTCTTGAATTCTGTGAACAACATGGCATAAAAAGAAAGTTCTCTGTAGCTGGCACTCCACAACAGAATGGTGTTACAGAGAGAATGAACAGAACAATTCAAAAAATGGCTAGAGCTATGCTTGATGATTCCGAAACACCTGACACATTTTGGGGAGAAGTAGCACATACAGCAGCAAACATTCTCAACAAAGCACATGTTCATGTAAATAGTGATAAAACTCCATATGAACTCTGGTATGGTAATCCTCCCACTATAAAGCATTTTAGAATTTTTGGGAGCAAATGCTTTATCAAAAATAATGATGAAAAACTTGGCAAGTTTGAACCCAGAGCCGATGAGGGAATATTTCTTGGTTACTCCTCTAGGAGTAAGGCATATAAATGTTACAATAAAAGACTTCGAAAGATTGTTGAATGTATTGATGTTGTTATTGATGAGTCTACTGCAGCCCCAAAAGAAGAAAAGAAAACAACAGATGAAGATGATGAGGACACATATCCTCCTACATCAAATAGTAATGATACAAACAGTACACCCAGTGAAGAACCTGAAGAAGAGCTGTCTGAAAAGGCTCCATCTAGATATGTTCAAAAGAATCATCTAGAATCTCAAATCTTGGGAGAAAAGGAATCAGGTGTACAAACAAGAAGGACTCTTGTGGGATCTTCTAGCAACCTGGCATTTTTGTCTACGGTTGAACCTCACAGTGTCAGTCAAGCTAGCAAAGATGAATGTTGGATTCAAGCCATGAATGAAGAGCTTGATCAAATTGAAAAGAATCACACTTGGGAGTTAGTACCAAGGCCCCATGACAAAAATGTCATTGGAACTAAATGGATATTCAAAAACAAGTTAAATGAGAATGGGGATGTTATAAGAAATAAAGCTAGACTTGTTTGCAAGGGGTATGCTCAACAAGAAGGTATAGACTTTGAAGAAACTTTTGCTCCTGTAGCTAGACTTGAAGCCATAAGAATGTTTCTTGCTCTTTCAAGCTTCCAACAAATCAAAGTTTATCAAATGGATGTTAAATCTGCTTTTCTCAATGGTGATCTAGAAGAAGAAGTTTATATAGAACAACCAGAAGGATTCATTTTGGGAAATGATGAAAACTTGTTTGTAGACTTAAAAAGGCTCTATATGGTCTCAAGCAAGCTCCAAGGGCATGGTACTATTGTCTTGACAAATATCTTCATCAACAAGGATTTTCAAAAGGGTCTGCTGATAGCAACTTATACACAAAAACTGAAAATGACAAACTATTGATTGTGGTTGTATATGTCGATGATATCATTTTTGGAAGTAATAAAGAGTCTATGAGTCAGAAATTTGCTTCTGATATGCAGCAAGAATTTGAAATGTCTTTACTCGGGGAACTAACATTTTTTCTTGGCCTGCAAGTGCAACAATCAACAGATGGTATATTCTTATCACAAACAAAGTATCTCAAGCAAATCCTTAAGAGGTATGGCATGGAAGATTGCAAACTTGTAAGTACACCAATGATAACTGGATGCAATCTTAGTTCTAATGATGATTCCCCCACCGTAAATCAACCAGAATACAGATCTATGATAGGAAGTCTACTTTATCTCACTGGGACAAGACCAGACATCATGCATGCAGTTGGGATTGTTGGACGATTTCAAGCCAATCCAAAAGAGTCTCATCTTTAGGCTGTGAAAAGAATATTCAAATATCTACAGGGAACTCAAGACTTTGGACTATGGTATCCAAAGAATGCTGATCTTACTCTTCATGCATACATTGATGCAGATTGGGCTGGAAGTGTTGATGATCGAAAAAGCACTAGTGGTGGTGCATTCTTTATGGGGCCCCAGTTAGTATCTTGTTTCAGCAAGAAGCAAATCTCCATTGCCTTATCTATAGTAGAAGCGGAATATGTGGCTGCAACATCATGTTGCACTCAACTTCTTTGGATGATGCAAACCCTACAAGATTTTCAAATCAAATGTTCACCTCCTATCTCCATTATGTGTGATAATACAAGTGCCATCAGTATCTCAAAGAATCCTGTTATGCATTCCAAGACCAAACACATTCCCATCAAATATCACTTCTTACGAGAACAAGTGCTTGAGCAAAAGGTGAAATTAGAATATGTTTCCTCCAAAGAACAAGTTGTTGATATATTTACCAAACCTCTACCCAGGGAAGCATTCGAAAATCTTAGACAGAAACTGGGAATAGTCTCTGCCATGCAGAGGATCAGGTCTACTTAATTACAGAAGACTCAATTGGTTGTGAGGTGCTGTCTGAATGCACAGGCTCAGGGGGAGCATTGGTCATGTGAAAAGGATGAATTGTTGGTCATATTATGTTTGAAGATGCAACATGATCTCAGGGGGAGCATGGGACTATAGGTTCAACGATTCTTGATCAAACTCTTTGCCATTGATGTCAAAGGGGGAGGAAACACAACAAAGGGTGCTTCATCGTAGTCATCAAAGAGATACTGCCCACCACAGGAGATTGTTGGAAGGTCACAAAGATGTTAACATGCAAAGATTTGTGCTGCTGCAGAGTTTGGTAAAGACAGCATGATTCAAGAAACAGGAAAACAAGGATGAATTTAACTGCTGATGTTTGGCTAAGCATTTTAGAGAGAATTTATTTCTTATAAATGCGCCACACATGGAGAATTAAACACATTCGAGTTTATTTAAAAACAGTCATTTCGGGAATTTAAGCCCTCAACAACCAAGTATGAAGGAAATTGATTAAAACAGTGGAGGTCCTTTATGTTTCTGAAAAGGAAAGATCAAGTGGTCCCCACCAACTTAGCGCAAATCGCAAGATCGCAAATTTTGAAGTTTAAATGTCTTGTTGATGTGGATATTTGCGATGTGCGATCATCGTGCCATCGCACCATCGTAACATCACAATGTTGCAAAATCACCCTCTGCCCAAGCCAGAGTTTGTTGATTGTTGCGATATGCGATTATTGCAATATCGCACATTTGTTATTTCCGCCATCGCAAGTTCCGTTGTTTGCGACGTGCGATCATCGCGCCATCGCACGATCGCAATATCGCACATTCAAGTGTTCTGACTACGATGTGGGCCCGGGGTCAAATAATGAAATCTCGTTTGTTTAAAGATTGAAGTCCGGGTTAAAAGTTAATTGAAATTTGATTAAAAGTAATGTTATGGAGGCAGTGTAAAGTTTTAAAATAACCGAAAGGTTATATGAATATATTTTATTGCTAATTCGGCGGCACTAAGCGAAGGAAAGGAATCACGTGCGGGTTTTATGAAGCGGTTTTCCCATTCGCACCGCCTTTTTGGGGATAAGCGGTAATTTTTGGGTGAATATTCCATTGATCGGGTAACACACGTCCCTGTGTGACTCTACAAAATAACTGTCACTACGCCATCGCGCGTTATTTTCGACCACGGATGTCCGGAAAATTAATGAGCATCGTTGATGCAGGAAGGGGTCATCGGATAGTGTTCGCTTTGAAGATGCACGAAGGATTATCCGACGTACGGAGAGGGAATTTGATTGGCTTGTTAACCATATAGGTGGGAAATTTGGAGCTAAGTTTTTAAAATATTATGTCACGCCAATCCATTGTAAATGATTTATTAATCATAAATTTATATGGCGGAGATAAAGTTCCTTTTTGGGTCCTTTCGTGTTGTAAAAGAAATTTTGTATGTTTTGGTGAGGTCATGACTATAGTAGATTGTTGGACCCGATTATCTATTGTGACCCCATCCAGGAATATCATTAGCAGTTCGTGGTTTTGACTCATGGTTTTACTAAAGGTGACATCTATATAAAGTGATGAGAATTATGAAGAAGGGGTGTGGGAAAAAGGGTTGATAATAAAATGAATCTCCTTTGGAGATATCTGTAAGAATAAACCCTTGATATATCTGAATCGATGGTGCACCTGTAAATATGATGATCAGATCGACTAATGCAATTATGAAGAACATGTGCATGCATAAGGGTGATGAATGAATGAAGCTGTTGAAGGAATTTCTGGATGGGAAAACTCTGTTCTTAACAGAAAAATCTGAATGAACCTCTGCTCTTGAACGACGGACAAAGAAATCATGAAGAGCTAGCGCATGACTTCTAAAGAAAACATATGAATCCGGTGAGTCTGAGGGTTGAAGCCTTCATTTTGGAAGTAGAAGTTTTCTGCTAGTAGAAACTGGTGTTATGTTCACGGGGTTGAAGCTCCCTTCCAGGAAAGGCTGGTAAACGAGAGAAGGTTGTAGCCTTCTGCAGGTGGGTGCCTGTGTGCTGGTATGAGTCTGCACCAGCATATATTGTAAAAGGTTTTCTCTATAATAAAATATTGAAGTCTAAGATTACAACAACGGTGGTTTTCTCCCGAATAGGGTTTCCACCTTATATCCTAGTGTCCATATGTGTTGTTCATGGTTAATGGTTTGTTCTATTATTTCTGTTCATGCTTAATGCTTATCTGATGCAATTCTCTAAGTAAAGACATTATAAGATATTTGGACATACATGTTGAATGCAGTACTGTAACATATGGTTTTTAAAGAGAAAGGAAAGAAAAATTGTTCAGCCTTAAATACTGATTCACCCCCCCCTCTCAGTATTTTTCCCAACAATCCACACATAAATCACAAAAAACATTCAAAGTATAGGGGAAACCCTATCAAATTTTCCCCAAAATCCCTCCTTTCCATTTTAGCAAATTTTATCCATACCCTCGTCATTTTTCACTACTGAAATTGATCAAGATCACCCTCTGAGCATTAAAAATATTTTTCCCATCCAGAAACCTGCTCGGAATCCTATTTCACCGGAAAAATCATTCAAAAGACCCTTGTTTCCAAAAGAAGAACTAAGAAAATAGTCTAAGCTTGCTCTTTTCAGTTAAAATGACCAAAAAACAAGTAACTCCCAAAACTGGAGGTTCGAAATCCCAAAAGCCTGCCTCCAGCAAGCTTCAAAATCCCAAACCTCCCAGAATTTATAAACCTACTCCTGTTTTAACTGTTGATTCTACTGAAATAGTTCGACCTCTGCAACCTCCTGTTACCACTAAAGAAAGAAATCCTTTGATTGACTTAGATTACATAATTGCATATGCCATTCTTGAATTTGATCTTCTAGAAGTGCATAACTGGTGTCAAGAGAAATTTGAAAAGAAAGAAGCCAATGGTATACTTGTATGGGAGTCTAATTTTCCCAAGTAATGTGGTTCCCATCACGAATCCTGCTCAGGATTTCATAAGTTTGTGTCAAATGCATTATATTCCTGATCAAAGATGCATGGCTAACAAAGATAGTGAAGTCTTATTTTTTATAACTACTGAATCAATCAATGACATGCTCCAGTTAAGCCATAATCCCAAAGCAATGTCATTATCAATTGAAGACTTGACCCAGATGTATTTAGACCTACATTCCCCTAGGAAGTTCCAAATTCTCCTTGACAACAACTAGACTTGATTTTTGACTTTGCCAAATTTATTGTTGACAATATTCATTATCAGCTGATAAAATTGCCCGATGAAGGAGTGTTCAGATATACTTCATATCTGTTACATCTGTTCTTGTTCTTTCAAGCAGATAAATTTCCCTTTGTAGTACAGAAAATGGATATGGAAAGCAAACCACTATCAGTAATATTTTGGACCTCTCTTTTGAGAAAGAATAGCAGTGAATGCAATTATAGTCATTTCAATCACCTATTTATTAGACCTACTATCAGTTTGTTGGATAAATAAGAACCACCAAGGATAAATGAAGATATCAAAAGGATTTTACAGTTGTCTGAAAACTGTAAAGTGGGTGATTGGTATTTATACAAAAATAATATTGAGATTAGAATATATGGTGCTACCTTGGCCCCATACAAATTACCAAAGTTTTTGGACACTAGGATTTTTGCTCTAGAGTATATAAGGCAGATTTTGAATGCCGATGCAGTAAATTTCATAGCATCTAAAAAGAAGGCACAATTTAAATTAAGAAGTCAAATTGGCTCTTTCATTGTAAACAACAAAGATGCCTTAAAGGAAGTATCAGACAAGCTATCAGCATTCAAGTTTCAAGAAATTTTTTATTGGAAATATGACCCTCAGGGTATTATAAGCACTCTCAGAATTAAAAGCAAATTGCCCCCATTTCTCCATGAATCTAAGCCAGTTATTGAAAAATTTTCCAATCAGTTGGAATGGGTGACCAATACCTTAATTGATGATGATCAAGATAAGTAGATAGACAATTTGAATAATGAACAGGTGGTTACAGTGAATCAACCAACAGAAGTATCAAATAAAAAAACAAGGAAAGAAGAGGTATATTTTGCTGAAACAATCATTGAAAACAAATTCAAAAAAGTATACAACAAAAATGCCAAAATAACTACATTAGAAATAGAAGAAATAATAGATGTGGATGACACTAATCAACAACAGACAGATGATGAAGCCACCATCATTGTGAATGAGACACTCAGAGAGATTCAAAGTGAACAGGTACAAGCACAGGGTAAAGGCAAGGAGATGATTGAAATGGAAATGGATACAGGAGCCCCCTCTTCTTCTTTTAAAAAAATTGAAGAAAATGATTTTGATATTCAGAAGAGGTTCAAGCTAATCAGAGAGAAAAATGAAAAAATCAAAAATGAAGTTTATTCTAAACTTCTCAAGGAAAAACCAGGAGATAAAGACAGATTAGTAACTGCATTTCATTAATCAACCAACCAAATGATCATGTCTTTTCTCCAACCAGTGGTAGCACATCCAAAATCAGCTTCAGACTACAAAAAGACAGAATTTGCAGTAAATGCTGATAATATCCATGAGCTGGATTAGATAGAATTTCACAGAAGTGCATCGGAAATGTTATATTCAAAAGTAGTAAGAGAAACAATGAGTGCCACTATGCTACAAAAGACTGTATCCAAATTGCAAACTCAAATGAAGTTGGATAAAGCATCTTTACATGCCAAGGATTTGAGAATAAAATCCTTACAAGATTTGGCCATTAAATCTGGAGCAGATCCTTCTAATACTGAAGCTGCCAAAAATTTAATAAGACAAAAAAATGATGATATTACAGCCTTAAGAAAGCAGCTCAAATTACCACAGAGTGAGCACCCTCAAACAAAAGAAATACTTCAGGAAAAGAAAGAGAAAGAGGAAAATATGCAACTTGTTTTAAAAATGATAGCCCAGATAAAAAATATGGAAACCCGGATAGAAGCTCTTATGCAAGAAAATGAGAATCCGAAGAAAGCTCAGCAGGTTTGCATTCCTACAGTTATCCCAACTATAAGTACAGTTGTTCCATCGAAACTAGCAGAAAATTTGGCACCGCAAGGAGTATTGGAAACTACAGTGCCAATTACTTCTAAAGATATCTCTGCCACTTCCTCATCAACATCACAGATAAACATAGTAGGGGAAACAACTGCAATAATCAGGGCCATGGAAGATATGTCTATAAAAGATAAATAAATACTCAGTTTAAAAGGCACCATCAAAAATCTGGAAACATCTAAAAGAGATGCCTTGATCACTTCCAAAGGACATGAACAGAGGGCTGACAGATTACAGGAACAGGTGAAAATTCTTCAACAGTAGGTAAATCTTACTGAACAGGTTGCCTACATAAAGAATCATTTGTGGACAAAAATCACTGAAGGCATTCACTCAAAATGGCCTTCTATTCAAATAATATATGAACAAAAAGATCTGCTACAAGCTGCCTTAGCAGAAATTGATGAAACAAAAAAGGAACTTGGAACCAAACCAGCACAAGGAGTTTAGCTCATATCATTTTTGAATAGTAAAAATAGAGAAGAACTAGAAGAAATGAAGATTCCTGACAGGACAGAGGCTATCCTTGAAATCAAAAAGTTCCTAACAAAGAGAAACATTATGAACAATCTGGAAGAAAAGTGTGATAATATGAACATCTCAATCAGTAAATTCAAGATGAAGTTTGACTTGTTGTTAGAAGCAGGACTTCCAGATATTCATGAATTGAATGAAAAATTAATGCCACAGAAGGAATATGATCAGAAAATTAGAGCCCACACTAAGGAGCAGACTAAAAAGCCTTTGCCACAAGGATCTCCAAGTGGCAAAGCGATACTTCAATATTTTCAGAACTTATTCTTTTTGGAGAATTAAATTAAGCATATGTTCATAGTAAAACCAAACTTTTGTAAATACACAGAGGCTGATGAAAGCTACAGAAAATTGAAGAGTATAAAGATCCCAATAGCTCAACAATGGCAAGAACTCACAAATCTAATGTGAATTGGACAAGTAAATGATTCAGGAAAGTCACATAAAGAAATCACGTTTTACTTTTACGTTAGGGTAAAAATTCAGGGTCAAAGTGTATCAGTTTGTCAAAGGGTATCAGCTAAAAAAATTTTTACTACTGGTTATTTTTCAATTACAACAGTAATATAGTGAAAATCAAATGATAAAGAGTATGAGGGTTGAAATTAAAGAGAAGGAGTGATCTACAAGCTATCTTCCACGAGATAATGCATCCAATGCTAGCAATGCTTACAACACATCATGAAATCATTTTTATTAGGATAATCAGTTCTATATTTCCTTGTGAAAGAGAACAACTTCCAAACTGTTTTGCTGATGTCCCTCTTCTTATGTTACATTTCCTATTTTTCCTTAAAACATTATCTCGAAATTTGAGATATTTTGTAAACAATTTATTTATATAAATACTTCATCATTCGAAGTATTCAAGTTGGAATAAAATAATCAATATTACTATACACCTTTTGTTGAAACATTGGGATTTTATGTGAGTTAAGTTAAAGCAGTAGGTTGGAAACTGAAGCAAATAGACATCATAGCTAAGGATTCATGTGATGACCAAATGAGTACAGTCTTTTCAAGTTTTCATTGTGTATCTCTTTAAGTTTAATTCATACATCCTTTGTTTATTTCTATATTAAATGAAAAACTAGGAAGAATATTACAGAATTAGTGTCAAAATCTCTCTGTATTAACTAGTTTTCATTTTTATGTTTTCTACTGATTTCCAGACTTTAGAATTCTTAATTGCTCTTTAGTCTCGTTTGAACTCAACTTCCCTCTTCCTTTTCTGTGATCTAAGGATTCTTAATTTCCCTTAGTTTAGATTTCACCCACTTCATCAAAATAGCCTTTTAAAATCCTCTGAAGGTCATCTATGTTGCCCTTAGCATATTTGCATCTTTTGGCCTAGGTTTTCTAGTCTTGTTTGCTATAATTTGACTCCATTTCCCAATGGTTAGGTAGATATTTCTATGGTTTTCCTTGTAGTCATTTATTCCTACCAACATTCCAAAAACCAAACCAAATTTTCTATTCATAGCCAGCCTAATATTCATTACCAAAACAAAGCTAAATCTTAAGGAGAGATCCCTCTCCGGAACTCAGGAAGGCTAGATCATGAATTCTAAAAGCAGTTCTTGGTTACCCATGGTTTTCTTAACTACAAAAATCCTCATCCCACAACCTGAGAATTACTAGGGTGATAACAGAAGGAGAGGGTTCTCTACTAGGACTCTGCTGTAAGTCTGTAGGCTCAAGGTTTTTCTGGTCTATCTCACTTTGAGACTTAGTTCTGAATAGGTTTCGTCTATGGTGTAAGTCAAATTGGGCATCTTGCAAGGTTGTGAGGTTTTTAGGGACAAAATTTGCTTTGTGAATGGGTCTAACAATAATTGAGTCTTCAATCGTAGAATTTTTCCACAATATCCTTTCCCGGTCATCAAATGTGGTAGGAGGGTTTGGGTCAGGGTGAGATTTGGTGTTGAATCTTTGTGAAGCCAAATTTCAGACCCATAACACAGAGAGGCTGAAAGCTTATGAGGGTTTTGAAAAAAATACCTATCTGTAAGGGTACTAAGTTCACATAGTATGTAACTGGGCTTTACACTGTTATGACTGATTGATACATTCCCAGGGGAGTCTGTGAGAAATAGTGGGGTCAACAGGGCTACTAAAGTCCAGTGGAGTCACTAGGTGGATGATGTTTACTAATTTTAGGATGTCCTTGTTGTCCACCATCAACAAATAAATACCAATATAAGGATGTTTTTGGGTTTTATGAGTTCTTTATGTAGCACTAAGATTTTCAATGAGTGTTTTCCAGTATGGTCACCATGGTACTAGTATGATGAATGAACTAGATATCACTCTTGGCTAACACTTGATTTTTCTAAGTTTGACAGGGGAATTGTGAGTTCTTCAGGAATATCTAAGTTGTTAATTACTCAGACCCCCAGTAGAGTCGCCATTATGTTAGGTCCCTGTAATTTTTCAGATTGGCAAGACAAAATGTACAAGGGTAACATCAAACCAATATTTGGAGTCCTAGGACCTAGCCTTCCTGGACTCAGAGAGGGCTCTCTCTATATTTGTGTGAAAGTTATAACTTGATTGATTTTAGGGTTTTGATTTTAGGCCAGTTATAGTGATAGGGTTTGTTTGTTTTCTTTGTTTGGTTGGGTAGGTTGTCAAGAATAATATATAGAGTAATTGAAACTTAAACCATTGGGCTATGGAGTCTGCAAAAGTTCTTGAAAATTACAACAATAGGTCAAGGTTGTTTCATAAGGAAAGTTAAAAAAGCCAAATGGATCTAAATATGTTTAGTGAGTGTGAAATGAACATGAAGTTGTGAATGCAATAGGTTTAAAGGTAAATTAATGATCCTTCAACATACTAGAATAAGAAAAGAGTTCAGGATGATAGCATAGTAAAAATTAAGAGAAGTTAAGAATTCTTCAACTAGACTTCACTAGACAAACCTCAATACAATAATCAAGTAATCCTAGAGAATAGTTAAGAATTCTCTAAATATTAATTTCAGACAAAGAGAAATTTTAAGATAAAATTTTAGTGAAACTAAAGAGCATTTAAGGATTCTTTAGTTAAACTTCAAAGAAGAAAACATAGAGATAAAAGGATGCAGACGAAGTAGGGTGCCAAGATAACATATCCAACTCTAAAATCTCTATCCTATTATCAGAGAAAACCATGAACATAATGTAAACAAAGGAAAACGTTGACAAGATTGGAACAACATCACCATTTAATAGAGCTCATGAATCCTAGGAATGTGCTGGTTTCATTGACATTCACTCCAAGAGATTTACAAGGCTCCAAAGCCAAATTTCATTAAAACTCAGAGTCTATGCTCAGCTCAACAATCAACCAACATGAATAATGAGGCCCTCATGAAGTATTTAACTTGGAAAGGAGGGTTAACACCCTAGCTAGGGTTCCAAAATTTCATTAACTACATCATAAATGCATTTGACCATTGTGACCATGCAAGGCCCAAGGCACAAATATACCAACAACAAAAATAACTTCTATCACAAATTCTAAGCTAACTCTAGAGATATTTGTAGATTAAGCCATCAAAATATCTTTTTCGTTAACTCCTTATGTGTTTCACTGACTTTCAGGCAAGGGCACAGTGCCAAGGTTCAAGGGCGCAGCACCAGGCCAAGGGCGCAATGCCAAATTTGGGAAAAATGCCTCTTTTGCAGCTGATATTTGGAGGTATTCCTAGTGTCCAAATGGGCTCCATGATAGCTCATTAGAAATCATGTCCTCTCTAGCTCCAAAATATTCCTTTGATTTTCAATTTTATTTCCATTTTCTTTCTCAAAAATCCATTCTCCTAGGACATCTAAGCGCGCAACACCGGTAATGAAAAGAGGGCAGAAAGATGAATTTTTGCTTGTTTTTGGTACTTTTGGAGGACTATTTTTGCTCCAAATGACTTGAAACGTTGTGTGGGTGATGAAGTTTGCCTGATGAACACAAAAATGAAAATTTTTCCTCCTTGGGTGCCCCAAAAAAGAGCGCAACACCAGTGGCGCTATGCACTTGGCCCTTCAAAACATTCAAAAATGAAAAATCTTCAAAAATGTGCCAAAATTTGGATTTGTCTTGCTGATCATGTTTGGGATGCTTGTAGGGATGCATCAGCAAGAATTTTAAGTTTTTCTTTGTCTTTTCCTCCTTTAGGGATTGAATCTTTGAAAGGGTTCTTTTGAGCTCGGCCCTTTGTAATATTCCCAAATTTCCACATCATATTTGAAATATTAGAGTCCTTGATTTTCTTAATGAATTAAGTAAATAAAAGGGTGGAGGGACCCACAATACTCAATATGAATAAATATCCACTTTTTGTGTGTGAATGTGGATTAATTAATTGTAGATCTACATAATAAGGTAATTGAGCAACTACTAATGTGAATGAAATTGGAGAACCTGTCTCATTAATGAGATAGATCATGGAGGTTGACATAATCAACTAAGATCTTGAAGGGATCAAACAAAAGGTTTATTGAGTCAACTAAGCTCTTGAAGATGTCAAACAAAATATTAATGGAAATTCATGAGAAAGTGATGGAGGAATTTGTGCAAACAAAGCACACTTGATGGAGAAGGTGTACATTGCACCTAGACATGATGGTTGATTTGGTCAAACAGTGCAGTCAAAACTTGGAGGATCTTGTCCACATGCACTGTGTAGTCTAGATGAGGGCCAAGGCTTGGGAAGGCTCAAAAATTATATAAATAAGATGAAGGCAAGGATGAGGGCATGCTGATTATTCTTGATGTAAAGATATTTTCAGATCTGGAATTGTGATGTGACATTCCATTGCTTTCTCGGGTTGTTTAGCAGAGATTGCAAGTGCTGTTTAACATAGGATGTTCGTGGTCGGGAATCCCACCTCTTTCCTATATCAGCTCGAGAAAGAGTATTGTACTTCATTCTACATTAGGCATTCGTGCCACATCTCTTTTCCTACTTTCTACAGAACATCCATATTCAGAAATTGCAGATTTCTGAAGATTAGTTTGGGAGGAGGATGTTGTCTTCAGTACTTCAGCTAGAGAATTGGTGAGGGTTTATTCCTATCACCTTGGGCTTAAATATCGAGTTCCCAGAGCTTCATTTCAGATCTGGCATCAGGCCAAAATTTATTGACCTCCTAGCAGCAATATTTCCTTCAGGAATTACGCTGTCTAAATTGTATATCAAAAAGGAGGAAGGAAGTTACTATCATTTCAGTTAGTAATCCTATGAGGGATCATTCCCTCACATTAACATCAGTCTTACCATCATCCTGGAGTTTATTGCAGCATTTTTCAGCAGGAAGAAGGCCTCTCTTTCCCTCACATCATAGTTTCTATTGGCAGTTGTGCTACAGTAGCTGTAATCTTTATTGGTGGATTAAGAAGCTAGATCTAGAGCTTCTAGCTTGTAGATCTGAAGAAAGGATCAGCCCTTCAAGCTTAGATTTGATCTTGCAACATATTTCAGCCATCTGTCTGACAGATCTAGCTTCAGATCTATATTTCGGAGCAGATCAGGATCAAATCCTAGGGAGGTGATTTTCCAAAGTTGTAGATCTGGAAAATCCTTTCTGGGTTATATTGGCAATCCATCACATTGGCCAGATCTTGAATATTGGCATCTTTTGAGCTCCAAATTTGAGTAGATATGCATTTTCCTTTTTAGCCCACAACTATATGTTCATATTATGTTGAAGGGACATCACAATATTTGCTTCAGTGCCTCTCTAGTTAAGCTGTACCTATTGTAGCATGTTTTCTGGTTGATTCTAGACCATCTTTTTGGCTAGATCTACTCATATTCTTGTACATTGTGTAACTGAATCATCTCCATATAATAAAATTACTCAAATTATCTTTAAATTCTGATGTTGTCTTAAGATTTATTTTTTATCTTTCTGCAGTTCTTATATTGTGTTAAGTATTATTGCATTCTCCCTTTCTGGAATATTACAGTGGTATCTTAGCATGATCTTTGGCTCAGCTTATGGACACTTCATCTTTTGCATCTAAAGAAGAAGTAGATATATGAGATCTATCATGGAGGAAGAAAATTATGCCACTCATTTTTGTATATCTATGCAAGATCTCCCCAAGGAGGTAAATCAAATGAAAGAGGAAAGGAAGAAAGAAGGTCCAAGAAGAAGATGTGATGAGGAAGGTCCAAGAAGTTCCGATCAGCAAAGAAGAAAACTAGAGAATCCTAGATCTCCTCATAGATCCATTGTGCCCACTTTCTTTGGATAAGGTGAAAGGTGTAGAAATGAAGAAAGGATTGAACCTGAGACTCATGAGACTCTCAATCTATATCTTGAAGAGTACAAAGCATAGTCTAGAGCATTCAAGGAGAAGCTAACTCTCCAACAATTCTTCAAAATCAAAGAATAAAGAGGATCCTATAGCAACAGTAGAAGGAAGATGCATAATAGATTCTACTTACCTACATTTGATGGATCTTCCTCAAGCACTATTAAGGCTTGGAGGAGAGAGTTAGATGAACTTTTCAGGCTACATCTTGTAGTTGTAGGAGAGAATGTTCAAATTGTAGCACTTCATCTTTTAGATGAAGCTAATAATTGGTGGTTTAGTCACATGGAGCATGCAAGGGTGAATAAATATTCACATTTATTTAACAAGTTGACTAAGAATTTTGATGTGGAGAAGACATAGATGTGCTACAAAGAGAAATTTCCTAAGGAGGGGGCTTCCAATCTTGTCACGCTGGAAAATAAGTCACTACATTCACCACTAGCTACAAAAGTACTTTCATCTGGAGAAGAGACACTCAAAAATTTTCAAGATGGTATTGAGCTCTTGACATATAGAGTCCCATGCATGATTCGGGATATGCATGAGGAAGAGGAGGAAGATTCCAGTGCTGGTTCATTGAAAGAAGAGCAGCCATCTCTCTTACCAGTAGTTGGAGACACCATTTTTCTGGTTTGAGGAACTCTTTTGTTCTGTCAAGAGCTTCCCACATATCAGTTGATCCAAGGTATGCATAAATTCATCACCTATTATTTCATTAGATCTTATTGAAACTTATGGGGACATGCTATCAGGGACAATGCATAACCAAGGGTTAGAACATAGTGCTGATTTGAAGCAGCATCAAATCACATCACAGAGGACCCTTGATCTAATGAAGGAGGAGGTGAAAAGCTATCCCAGTTTTTCATGGATGAACTACATTCAACCGCTTGAGTTGAAGTGTATAGTTTCAGAAGAAGGGATAAGCATAATCCTTTGTACAATGACTGGTTATGAGATCACTATTTTACCTTTCTTTGAGACAGTTTATGTATTACCTTACAGATCTACAACGTTGTCACTTAGAAGCAGTGATAACGATGAGGCCCCATTATTATTGGAGCATTTTGGAGGTAACTTCACTCATGAAGCAATGGAGGACAAGATGATGAATGGTAGACATATAGATATGAGAAATCTTTTCTCATTTCTTGATGACACTTTCTCAATGAGCATCTCACAGCTTAAAGAGAAACTTCTACCTGAAACAGATCCAGAACTTCATTGGTTTTGGAGGGCCTTTGGTGAAAAGAGAATCTCATTAGGAGATCTCATTGGTGGTGCACTTCAACATTTCATGAAGTGAAAATTTTTTCATCGGTTTGGGGAAGATGGTATTCTAGAAAGGGAGGATACCATGATTATGCAGCACATCATTCATCATCCATATTGGGGTGGGTGGGTGAGGATGATAAGCAAGTGGTTACATGACCACTTGTAGATATATGACATGATCTAAAAATCTTGGTTATGTTGGTTACCCTTGGGAGAATTTTTTTACTACCCAAAGGCCCCTATCTTTTTGATCCATGCCTTGAAGAACACTTATGAAATGAAGAGGGAGGCATGGTTGTGCTGGCTGCTCTGGGTGAGTATGGTTACCACCCAATAGCTCATATTTTTCTAATTAATGCCTTGTGTATCAATGATGGAATGCATCAAAAGAAGGCATGTTCATTTTGGTTTCACTTGAGAGATATTGGCCACCACATGACATCTCCTATGTCTATGTGTTTTGTATTGGGTAAATCTTGGCATCATACTCACATGATGTGCATTGATGATGTTTCTTTGTATTGGACTGATGTGACATTCCATATGTACATTAGTATGTTTTTGCTTCATGATGCACATGAGGAGGAGAGAAATCCACAATATCTCTTGGTTCTTTGGTTTCTTTTGGGGGAGTTTGGCTTGTCCATCTTACATGGAGGAGATGGAGGATGGCAGCAAAGGGCCTTACTCCGGTGGTTACTATAAGGAGAATATGGTTTGACATATTTGTCTACCTATATAACTCCTTCCCTTTTTCTTTTTCATAATGTTTGAATGATGTTTGGATCTAACAAGGCGGATAGGGATAAGGAAGGGAGCATAGCAGTGCTCAATCAAATTCATGAAACATGGGATGGAGAGATGTATTATGTGATGGAGCTTTTCCTTTGTGAAGAGAGCCCCCTTATTTTATGCACCTCATATATTGATGATGATGTTGGACGTCATATGGTTTTCACTTGGTACTTCATATAACCATACATTTGGAGGTCATTCTTTATGTTTTTAAGAGAGAACTTTGGAACCCGACATGCATGCCACATTACAGTAAATGGAGGAAGCCTTCGTTATGTGGATGCCATTTGGAGGGAAATATATGGCCTTGCATCGACTTTCAGATTT
This sequence comes from Pinus albicaulis, assembly GCA_034641835.2. Taxonomy (NCBI): domain Eukaryota; kingdom Viridiplantae; phylum Streptophyta; class Pinopsida; order Pinales; family Pinaceae; genus Pinus; species Pinus albicaulis. The sequence continues at coordinate 30,491 of JAXQQM020072204.1, read as the reverse complement.
TCTTGAGGACAAGCAACATTTTGCTGGCAGGGGAGACTGTAATATTCCCAAATTTCCACATCATATTTGGAATATTAGAGTCCTTGATTTTCTTAATGAATTAAGTAAATAAAAGGATGGAGGGACCCAAAATCCTCAATATGAATAAATATCAACTTTTTGTGTGTGAATGTGGATTAATTAAGCCTAGATCTACATAATAAGGTAATTGAGCAACTACTAATGTGAATGAAATTGGAGAACCTGTCTCATTAATGAGATAGATCATGGAGGTTGACACAATCAACTAAGATCTTGAAGGGATCAAATAGAAGGTTGATTGAGTTAACAAAGATCTTGAATATGTAAAAAAAAATATCATGGGACATTCATGATAAAGTGATGGAGGATGTTGTGAAAACAAAGCACACTTGATGGAGAAGTGTACATTTCACCTAGACATGATGGTTGATTTGGTCAAACAACGCAGTCAAAACTTGGAGGATCTTGTCCACATGCACTGCGTAGTCTAGATGAGGGCCAAGGCTTGGGAAGGCTCAAAAATTATATAAAGAATATGGAGGCAATGATGAGGGCATGCTGATTATTATTGATGTAAAGATCTTTTCAGATCTGGAATTGTCATGTGAAATTCCATTTCTTTCTCGGGCTGTTTAGCAAGTTTTGTTTAGCACAGGGTGTTCCTGGTTGGGAATACCACATATTTCTTAGAAAAGATCTAGAAATAGTGTTTTACTTCATTCCACATCAATCATTGGTGCCACATCTCTTTTCCTACTTTCTTCAGAACATCCATATTCAGAAATTGCAGATTTCTGAAGATCATTTTGGGAGGAGGAAGTTGTCTTCAGTACTTCAGCTGGAGAAATGATGAGGGTTTATTCCTATTACCTTGGGCTTAAATATTAGCTTCGCAGATCATCATTTCAGATCTAGCATCGAGCCAAAATTTATTGACCTCCTAGCAGTAGTATTTCCTTTAGGGATTACACTGTCTAAATTGTAGATCAAAAAGGAGGAAGGAAGTTACTAGCATTTCAGCTAGTAATCCTGTGAGGGATCATCCCCTCACATTTACATCATTCTTACCATCAATCTAGACTTTATTGCAGCATTTTTCAGTAGGAAGAAGGCCTCTCTTTCCCTCACAACGCAGTTTCTGTTGGCAGTTGTGTTGCAGCAGCTATAGTCATTGTTGGAGGATTGAGAAGATAGATCTAGAGCTTCTAGCTTGTAGATCTAAAGACGGGATCAACTCTTCAAGCTTAGATATTGTAGAATTATATACAATATGCATGTATATATCCAGATTCCCCTGATCTAATAATATTTATCTTCTTGCTAAATACAGAATCCTTCGACTATTAATCTTTTGCGGCAATTAAAATCAATTGCAAACACATGAGGAAATAAAAAAAATTGCACATAACACAGTTGTTTAACGGGAAAGCCTAAAGCTAAAAACCCCAAATATCATATATTATGTATCATGGAGATCATGTAACAATATCATACAAAGCTTAGTATATCAAGCTCTCATTACAATCAATCATCACACACTAATCAGAAGAAATCTACAAATCCATGCACCGATTTCTTGCCACCTGCTAGCCTTCCTCCACTGTGCAATCCCTACTGAAGAAGACCCCTGAATGAATTCGAATCTTCCTTTCCTTGACTGCACAATCCTCATTGGAGACCTTAATGTGTGTGTCATGTAATCAATGCATCACTATAGTCACAATAAATATTCCATCTTGCCCTTTCACCTATCTCTCCACTGGGTCTCCATTGGAACTGACATGCACTGTAGTTAATTGTTGTATTTATTCAGTTGATTAATGAGTTATTAATTAATTAACCAATTAATTCACTCCACTCTCACTAGTGTATCATTCAATTAGACTAGGTACAATTATCTCAACTAAGTTTAACTCCATTAACTGAGTTAAACTAAATAACAACTCCATGAACTACACTTCCAACCCTGTCATAACTTTGCCACTTTAGTTCTAACTGAGTCCTCCATGCAAGAACCACCAGTAAACCCTAGGAATTGCGTAATTTATTCAGCCCACTGATTTTCCAAATCTATATACTGAAATTAAGTGCTCCAAGAGAATAAGTTGATGTTTATTGTCAGATTATTATTAAGAGCTAATAATAATCGACACTTCTATTTTTAGATCAACGATCTATAAATAGACTTTGCCCAATATTCTAAAAATATAATTTCATCTATTTTTCCAACTTGACCAACCATCCAAAAATAGCATCCTAAAACTTCTGAAATATGATCATCATGTCTAAAAATAGACTTACATCTAAAAATAGCTTGCGGGTCCACTTAGTGAAGGTGACTCATTCTCACTAAGCTCATCATCTTGTTGAATCTCAACACTCCCTCTCAACAACATAGGGATTATCCTTCACCCCGATCTTGCCTCTATGCTATTCGAATTTTCTCTTGGTGAGTGCCTTCGTCAAAATCTCTGCATCCTAATCTTTTGTAGGAATGTACTGAAGCAACATGATCTTCCACTACACACAATATATGATATGATGATACCGGATATCAATATGTTTAGATTTATTATGAAACACAGGATTAATTGAGAGTTTAATGAAACTCTGATTATCACAATGTATCACTGTAGGATCTAAATGTGAACCGAACAAACCGATCAGGCTCTTCCTCATCCAGATAGCCTCACATGCAACTTGAATTGTTGCCATGTATTCTACTTCCACTGAATTGAGTGCCATAGATCTTTCTTTCCTGTTGTACTATTGGGGCCCTTGTTTTGTTTAAGTTTTGAACTTTTGGCCAAGACATTTTGAACTTTGACTCTTTTTGAGTTGCGGAATAAATACACATAGCAACCGCGACCGCGCCGCAGCGACCAGGAGTTGCGGAGCTACCAAGGTGGCGCGGAAGCATTTGATAACTGGAGATCGAGCAGAGATAAGTGCAGATGAAAGGAATATAGCAGGAAACAGAAAGTGGAACACGCAGACATCAGAAGAGAAGCTGGGAAAAGCCAGAGTGAAGACACAGAGAAGTTGCCAGTCGCGAGGAGCGGGTGAATAAAAGGCGATCACCCCGCTGAAGAAGGGGATGAGTGTGGAGGATTGAATGGATGCGAGAGAAGTCGCGAGGATCAAGACCTGAGGAAGGATGCGCAGAGCAGCTACGAAAGAATCATGTTTGTTCTTCCTATGGTTTCCTACTTTCTATGTTCCTCCTTTCTGTTCTAAGACCCATCTGTAACAGACTTGTGAGTTATCAGAGAAGAAAGCTATGTAATCATGTATTCGGCCAAAAGAATAATATAAGGAAGGATTGCTGTCTCAATACATTGTTCATGCGTTGTAATGTGTTTACACTGATTTAAAATTTTAAGTTGCGACTGTCTGAATACTTAGTTAGTGATCTTGCATGTGTAACTTGGTGTATGTAATGGATGCACTTTCTTTCTTTGGTTGCAGGTTTATTCCTTACCAGTGATCTCATCCCCTTATGCATGTGGTCGCGGCACGCCTCGGGTGAGACGCACTGCTCTCCAAGAGCAGGGTGAAAATGCCGGCGTGTTCCTAGACTACACCGGACCCCTTGTTGGCCACAACCCTTGAACCTGGGTCTTGCCCGCGAGACCTGACTTTTCGCCAACAAATGGTTCCGTTGCCAGGACCTGCATGTTCTGAGGGGATCTAGATCATGGTCTCGAGGATTTTTTAAGGAGCAATACGGCGATGGTGGGATGATCATCTTGACCAGTTCATTGCTCAACAAGCAAAGCTGACCAAGAAAAAGGAGGCGGCGATCAGGGAGCTTGTTATTTTCTCTGACTCAGCTAGTGATACGTACGAAATTTTCTGGGGAAGGTTCCCTACGGACCTTTACAACTGGTTGCGGAGGTTACGAGCGACGGTGCCCCAAGAAGGCTTGCGGAAGATAAACCGCAGGTGGGCGCACGAAGACCTGGTAGCACTGCATCGGGTAGATACTGAACTAACCCGCGCAGTGGATTTTTGGGTGAGGACCACGTTGGAAGGATACGCTGTGGAGTTTGCCGCCGAGTGTTACCAATCCTTCTCGAAGGCCGAGGCTGTTTTTCACTCAGGGCTGAGGGGGAAGTTGTTGAAGGAGATTCCGCTGTGGATCAAAGCCCTGATGGTGGACGAAGGGTTGATTGAATTCCACAAAACGAGTATGGAAGCGTAAACCACCCGTACTGGGGGAAGGATTGAGGGGACCGATGCTGTGTAGACTGTAAGAGTGGGGAGCGGGGGATGGACGTTGAGGCCGCATGCAAGTTGCGGGAGTCACGTGCACATCGGCGGGCACAGATCGCCGATAGGTGGTGAAGAAGGGTAATGAGAGATTTGAAGAGAAGGGAAATCGAGAGGAGAAATCAGAAGGAGGTGCCTCAGAAGACAAGAACCATGGGTTTGGATACCCGGACAGGAGGCGGGACGGCAGCGGACGTATAGTGGGTGCATGGGAGCCCAGCGACGCGAGAAAGAGAAGTAACGACTAGCGAAGACAATGGAAAGATGCAGCCCGAAGAAAGCTCCGATGATAAATGGCACAGCGTGATGCAGCAGATGTTCCAGGATCAAACGGCACCCACCCCTCCAGGCAGCCCTACGTCCCGCTTTCCGCATGGCCAGGATCCCGACCTTCCCCTGGTACTTTATCAACCTTTAAGAAATATTTTTATTCAGTTACAAGCATTAAGTCAATCATATAGTAGTTCAGCGGCGTCGGTAACGCCCAGTAGCAGCAGCGTTACTAGTAGTAGTATTTTCCCTAGTGGGACCGTTACGCAACCAGGACCCGGAGGTTTTATCCTGGTTAATTCTCCGCAAGTACACATGGCTGGATCTTTCACCCGGTACCCAGAGTTCTCTGGTCGGGGAAATGACGACGTAGAACAACACTGGTATCTGTGCGAAGCCATCTGGAGGGCTCGACAGACGCCGGATGCAGGGAAGTTAATAGAGTTTCAAACCACGCTCAGAGAGAGAGCTCTGCGTTGGTTCATCAAGTGGTCCGAGGCGCACCCTAACCCGGTAATTGCGGACGTGAAGCGGGATTTTGTCCGCGAATTCAAGCTTCCCCAGACAGACCAGCAGGGCCTGTCTGAGCTGTGGGAAATTAAGCAGAAGGAAGGTGAGACCGCGTGGGAGTTGATGCGGCGATTCAAGGATGCGATCGGGAAACTGAGCTACCCGATCGATCCAAACCACCAAAGGGACTGGTTCATCAAGGCTCTGCTCCCCTTGACACGAACCCCTCTTACTCAGCAGAAGATTGATAATCTGCAGGACGCTTTGGAGCAGGCCATGAAGATTGAAGCCATGGCGGGCTACCCCCAGGAATATCGGGGGGTGGTGGCCCCGCAAGACCCTTCTTTGGTAGGGTTGCAACACCAGATCGCCAGCTTGACCGAAAAGCTCAAGGAACTTCAGCCGGTGAGGCCAGCGCGACCGAATGTTTGGTGTACACACTATCTGGTCGAGGGCCACGTCGCAACCGAATGTCCTCGGTTGCGCGGCGCAAGAGTAGGACCCTCGGTCGCAGCTATCCAGGGAGGTCTACCACCAGGGGGTGGTGCGGGGATGAACCCGCAGGGAGTCTACCAGCCGCAACAGACCTTTGCGGCGTTCCAACCGCAACCGGGGTCCTCCACCACAGAGTACTGTGAGATTTTCCGGACGATGGGGCATCCTCCCTGAATGTGCTCGATATTACAGAAGTACTCCACGGTCCCGAATAATGTATACTGCGAATTCTGTGTGTCTACAACCCACAACACTGAGCAGTGCAGGGTGCTTGATGCACTTGCGGATCGACTGGATCGTCCCTCGTACAGGGTGAATGAGGCTCCAAGGGGAAGAGGTGGAGGCATGCGGGGAGGCCGAACAGGCGGACGCGGTCCGGTAAAATGCTACAACTGTGACCAGGAGGGTCATGTGGCTCGAGAATGTCCCCTTCCACGACGACCCTGGTGTTCCCAGTGCCGGGTCAACGCCCATTCTATAGAAGACTGTCCGGAGCTCATCAAGAAGTGGGAAGAACGGGTGAGGCAGAGGGGAGCGAATCTGATAAACTCAGAACCGCGCAGCGCCGCAACCCCTGACATGCAGAACGTTGCGATAGTAACAAGGGGCGGAAAGAAGAAGGGTGAGGATGCCCACGAGAATGAGCCAGCACGAGTGGTTCGACTGGCCTCCCCAAAGAAGTTGATCAGGCCTGAGGTCCAGAAGAAGTATTTTCAGGAGGCGGTTGAGGAATTTGCCCAGTTGCGGAACGAGGGAGGGTTGGAGGAGCCCAGGCGGCTGGAATCCGATGCGCAGAACGTCACAGATACTGTGGTCGAGGATTGGCTCTGGCTATTCCTCAGGATTGTTGATAACGCTGTGCTGCGGCAGCAGCTCAAGCATGCTTTGGATAAAGCGCTGCAGGGGCGCGCAGAACCTAGAGATCCGGTGGACGCTAGCCCTCAATACGTCCCTCAATACGTGCAACGTGTCAAGCGGAACAAGCAATGAACAGGAAAGGAATTCTGGCTTAACACGCAGGTCGCAGGGTTCCAAATCAGCGACACCATGTTGGACTTGGGGTCCGACGTCAATATACTGCCACGAATGACATGGGAGGCTTTTGGAAGGCCACGGCTAGCTCACTCGCCAATCCAACTCAGGATGGCGAACCAGTACTGCATTTTACCAATCGGCCGGCTCGAGGGAGTCGAGGTCGACGTTGCAGGGGTGAAGACATACACTGATTTTTAGGTTATTTATATCATGGGTGATAAGGATCCCTATCCTGCTTTACTCGGCATTGATTGGGCTTTTGAGAATTACGCCATCATCGACCTCAAGAAGGAGCTGATGATCTTTGAGGATGGGGAGGTACGGGTCACCCAGCCGCTCGACCCGTATCAAGGGCCGCAATATACGGAAACAGTGGATAGTCGGGAGGATGCTCAGATGATGGACCATCTCTATCAGATGACTGCAGGGAAGCGGGATGATTATATTAACCCGACCGCAACTGGCTCTATCAATTGGCTGAGTGTGCAAAGCTCGGAGCTCGGATCCGAGCTCGCGTGGGAAGATTGGCAGCAAGGGGGGTATGAGACCACCACGCGGAGATGTGCCTCCATTGCTCAAGTCCGGTGGATAGGGACTGAGATCCGCGGATACCCTACATTATCAAACATGCAAGCAGTGAATACTTTTATTGCCAAGGTGGAAGACCGGGTCCCAGATGAAAACCGGATACCACTTTTGGATGTGGCCTTGCAGTCAACGTCGGGACGATGGTGGAACAATCACCGCAACACTCTGTTTTGATGGGAGCGTGTGGCGGATGCTCTGCGGGCACGCTTCAAAGAGGATGAAGGGCCCTGCATTACGCTTAAACATCATGGAGCTTCCGACCCGCGACAGCATTTGCGGGCATGCGAGGAACAGTGGCGTAGCGCCCGGTACCCTGAGGAGTTGTGGGTCCACAGGTTTGTCCACTCCCTGGGTACAATTCCCCAGGCCTGGTACCTGGAGGAAGAGCGGAAACGGGGAACCCGCTCCTGGCAGGCAGTCGCGGAAAAGTTCGTCCAGAGCTTCTCGTTCGAAGGGGAGACGGCGCAGGAATCTCAGGCCCTACAAGCCGTCAAGGAGGTTCTGTTTTTCTGCCATCCTGAGCCCGATGAGGGCCCGGTGGCGTCACGCTCTAGGGTCAAGCGCGAATTGGTTTGCCAATGAATTGACGGCGATCCGGAGGATGATAGTTTGGAGGACCTTAGGCATCTCTATTTTGACGAAAAAGAGGGCGAGCGGAGCATCCGCGACGAGCCGACGACAGAAGGAGTCCATTTGCAGCCCCTAAAGACAAAGAAGCTGAACATTGGAACGGAGGAGAAACCTAAGCTGGCAACAGTGGGAGATTACTGGGACGAGGAGACGACAAGAGAAATTTTCAGCCTCCTCCGGGAGTATGAAGATTTATTTCCGTCATCAGTTGCGGACTTGAAGGGGATCAAAGGGGATTTGGGCGAGATGCGCATCACACTGAAACCGGGAGCCAGGCCGGTGAAGCACCGACCCTACCGGTTGAATCCACGTATCAAAGAGAAGGTCAAGATGGAGATCGACAAGATGTTGGCTGCGGGTCTCATCTTTCCAGTAGAAGAAGCCGAGTGGGTAAGTCCCATTGTCATCCAGAACAAGAAGGACAAAGCGGAAATCCGTGTCTGTGTAGACTATCGGAGTTTGAATAATGCTTGTATCCACGATCCGTTTCCCACTCCCTTCAGCGATGAAGTTCTAGATCATGTCGCGGGAAACGAAGCTTATTCCTTCACCGATGGGTTTTCGGGCTACCATCAGGTGCGCATCGCCGAGGAAGACAAAGCAAAGACGACATTCACAACTGAGTGGGGATCATTCGCATATCACGTTATGCCGTTTGGTCTGAAGAACGCACCGGCTGTGTTTTCCCGGATTGTCATTGCGGCTTTCCGGGAGTACATTCACAAGTTCCTGGAAGTCTATATGGACGACTGGACTGTTTACAGCCTGCTGAAGAAACACGCCTCCCTGTTGCGTGTTATGTTCGATCGATGCCGCCAGCTGCAGATTTCCTTGAACTTGAAGAAATGTATTTTTGCAGTACCATTCGGCACACTCTTGGGTCACGTGGTGTGCAAGCAAGGGGTCTGCGTTGATCCTGCCAAGGTCGCAATACTATCACCGTTGGAAATATGATGTAGGATGTTGTCCTTGATGGCAACCCACTGAATGAAGATGAAGACATGTGACTGTTGACATGTGTTGTCCTTGATGGCAATCCACCTGATGAAGTTATGCTTGACTTGATGGACTTGGTAAATGATGTAAATTTGATGTGATATGTTGTTGAGTGTTGTCCTTGAAAGGCAACCCACTTGATGAAGATGATGAAAACTTACTTGATGAAGTTGTGCTTAAGAGAATGTGTTCCCGATGAAGAAAATATGATGTTTCTACAGTGTGTACAGAAGGCAATGAAGAAAAGAATTCAGAATGTGCTCAAAATATGATGAAAAGAGTATGTATCTTTGTATACGCGGATTGGCTTAGGGTAAGTCGCGTATGCACGCGGAAAATAACGTGCCAAGTCGCGTATGGGCTAAAGCGCTCAAAAAGTGCAAAACCAAGGGTAAATTGACCCATGGTATTGGGTAATGATCCGCCTAATTGACCCCGTCCAGGTTGTTTTGGGCTCATGGTATTGTTTTGGCCCATGGTATTGAAAAAGGGGCTCATGGTATTGAAAAAGGATAAACATATATAAGGAGAAGAATTTCATTGTGCAAATCATGGGTGTGGTGCAAGATGTCTGAGCTTGAATGAATACTTCTCTCTGAAGTAGATCTGAATGAAAGGGTTACACTTGAAGATAAATCTGAATGGATGATGCACCAATGATGAAGAAAGGGATCTAGATCTCAATTTCTCAGATTTGCTAGATCTCGATTATGGAAGGCTTAGATCTCGTGATGAGGGGCGTAGAATCTAGGCAAACATCTCGTCAGAAGTGTGGGTAGATCTGAACGAACATCCGATCCGATGAAGTACGCTTCGTACGATTGAAGATCTATACGCTACGCTTCGCGAGTGAAGCAGATACACTGTTTTCATTCAAGAGAACGGCGCGTATGCGCAATGAAATATACACCGAGGTATACGCTGGTTTGTGTGGATGGAAGCGCGTATATACGCGACATCAGTGAAGTGAAAGCGCGTATGCAAACTAGGGTTTGCTAAAAGACTGTGGTAAGAAATGTCTGATCTATTCTGCTGTGTTACTGCTATCTGTATACTACAGAGCTGAGTTGTCTGTATCAGTTGGTGAAGTATGTTTGTGCTTAAAAGTATGGAAAGGGTCCAGTATGAAAATATGATGAAATGTGGCCTGCAAGTGTTGTTCTATTGAAGTTGTTGGATCCAGTGTGAAAATTGATGAAACGTGGTCCAAGGTGGTGTTGAGGGTTGTAGCCTTCAGTCAGGGGGTCGTAGCTCCCTTCCAGGTGAGGCTGGTAAACGAGAGCAGGGGGTCGTAGCTCCCTTCCAGGAGAGGCTGGTAAACGAGTCAGGGGGTTGGAGCTCCCTTCCAGGAGAGGCTGGTAAACGAGCATAGGTGGGTGCCTACGTGCTGGTAGGAGTCTGCACCAGCACATATGTTGTAAGATGTTTTCTCTATAATAAAATATTGAAGGCTGAGCAACTGCAGCGGTGGTTTTCTCCCGACTTGGGTTTCCACCTAAAAATCCCGGTGTTCATGTGTGATGCTTTGTGTGATGGTTTATTCTGTTCTTACTGCACATGTTTACTGTTTATTGAACATCTGATGAATGAATGATGGAATAATATAAGTGAAGATTTAATGACATATCTAGATCTCTGTGTATACGCTAGTTTCATAAAGGGGATCCGCGTATATACGCTAGTTTGCTGAAGGAAAGTAGCGTATGGGTTTTAAGGAATGAAAAAGTAAAAAGATTTGATTATGCAGTAAATACTTATTCACCCCCCCTCTCAGTATTTTTCCCAACAATTGGTATCAGAGCAGGTCCTTGTGCAGAAGCTTGATCGCTTAAAGGAGATCCGTCGCAATGGGAAGTCAAGAAGGAGTAATGTCTATAAAGCCACCTCTATTCAATGGAAGAAATCTAATATTCTGGAAGGTACGTACAAAAGCATATCTGCAAAGTCTTGGTGCAGATGTATGGGCAATCGTGGAAGAAGGTTATCAATACCCTGCAAGTATTCCTACTGATGCAGCTGAAAGAAAGAAGTATGAAATCAATGCCAAAGCAGTGAATGTCTTATTGGGAAGCATGTCTGAATCAGAATTTGCTAAAGTAATGCAACTACATTCGGCAAAAGACATATGGGACAAAATCATTCTAAGCTATGAAGGAGACACAAAGGTAAAAAGTGCAAAACTCCAAACTCTTAGAATTGAATATGAAAATTTGAAGATGCATAGTGATGAGAGTGTTGCCAATTTCTTTCTTCATCTGGATGATATTGTAAATCGAATGAGAAATTTGGGTGAAACCATAGCTGATACTACTCTGGTGGAAAAGGTCTTAAGATCATTGACTTCAAAATTTGACTCTAAAGTTTCAGCTATTGAAGAAAGGCAAGATCTGCAATCGCTTACTATTATTCAATTACATGGTACTCTGACTGCTTTTGAAATGAGACAAGGAGGCCCTTCTCAAGTAAGAGAAGCTGCTTTTAAGGCATCTACAAAAGGAAAGGAAAAGGAATTTGTCAAAGAATCCAGCTATATATCCGATGAAGAAGAAGCGAATTTCGTGAGAAAGCTCCAACTAGGCACTGGAAGATTCAAAGGTAAGCTTCCCTTCAAATGTTTTGAGTGTGGAACAGTTGGTCATTATGCTGCTAAATGTCCTTATAGAGAAAAGCATGGTAAAGGGAAACAATTTGAAAAGAGAAAGAGTTATTATGCAAAAGAAGATGATGATGAAGTGTCCAGTGAAGATGAAGAAGATTCTGACCAAGATCTGAAAGTGCTCATGGCTAAGAAGAAAAAGAAGAAGGTTACTCGAGGAAAGGAGATACCTCAGAAATCATGTATAGCAAAAATTGAAGAAGATGAAACAGATTCTGACGAAGATCTACAAGCACTCATGGCAAAGAAGAAAAGGGAGAAGGCCACTTGTAATACTCTTCTTTGTGCAAACAATAGTAAAGATAGTGAAAGTAAAGTTGTGGATCTAGAAGAAGCTCTCAAGATTAAAGAAGAAGAACTACAAAGTTCATACAATAAGCAAGAAACTATCTCTAAAGAGATGATCTCACAAATGAATGATCAAATAGAAATGCTGAATGAACAGGTGGACAAGTATCAAAGGTTTCACACTTATGCATCTAATCGAATTAAAGATCTAGAAGCAGATCTTGAAAAATCAAGCAAGAAGAATGAAGGACTTGAAGCTGCTATCATCTTTCTGCAAGCAGAGCTAGAAGCATCAAGTAAGGAGAATAAGGAACTCAAGCAACTGTTGAAAAGGAAGGCCTTGGAAGCAACATTCCTCTCAAAAAGGATCCAAAAATCAAATAAGAACGAAGAGTCGAACAAACATGTGAAGAAACGAATTGGCTGAAAGAGATCCAACTCAAGGATCAAGTTGAAGATGGAAGAAGAAAAGAAGAAAGCATGACAAAGCAATGTCAAGCCTTGGAGGTTGAGGTAAACATTCTCAAAGGTAAATTTGAAGAAAAGGTAAAACTGTTGAGGTTTCATGATAGTACTAATATTCTGGACAATATTCTGAGTAATCAAAGGTCTCCTGCTATCAAACATGGTCTTGGTTTCCATGAAACTATTAAAGGAGAATCTAGCTCACAAGGAAGTGCCAAAAATTTAGAAGATCTCAATGCAAAACCTGATGTGTTGAAAGAAACAAAAGATCAACCAACAATTATGAATTCTCAAAAGAATTCATATTCAAATAGTAAGCAAGAATTTTAAATCCCAATTAAAAGTATGTTGCAGCAAATTGCAGGAGCAGATCACTTCAGCCTCAAACAAACAGATTCTACTCAGAAAGGTACTCTGGTTTATTCAAGGGATATTGTTTTTCATGTAACAAGCATGGACATAAAGCAGCTGATTGTAAAAGGAGGAAGAATAGAAATACTCATTATGATTCTTATGTTTATTTCTCTGGCCACATGAGATGTTATGCTTGTAACAAGTATGGACATGTAGAAAAAGAATGCAGGATGAACAGATCTGGGAAAGTGGACAATTTTCACCACACAGTTGGAAAGCTCAAGCAAATTTGGAAAAAGAAGGAGGACCGATCAGAAACGTAGGGAATTCAGACCCTACTGCAGTCATCCGCTTCTGAAGCTTACTTCTCTGATTGACTGCAGGAATGATGTGGGATACATTATGAGATTTAGTAATGTATCATCACAAGGGGAGCAATGTATGATGTCTCTCATGGTTGATTTGATTATTCTGGTTATATGTATTTCTGACAGTGCATCTGGTGTGAAGAAAAGACAGGAACAGAAGGTAAATTTGCAGGAGGAAATGAAGGTGTGAAATTTTCTATATTTCACTTTCCATACGCGGGTTCTATGAAACAAAGTCGCGTATACACGCGAGTTCCAGCTAACACAGACGCGTATGCATTGATAATGAGGAAATTTATCTGATAGCTGAAGATCTGGAGCAGAGGTCCAGGGGGAGCATCAATCTGATTGCTGATGATTGCACTGTTATCATTATTCTGGTTATACTCATGACAATGAAATAATGCATGGGTTCTTGTGTTGAAGATTATGGATGAAGCCTGGTAGCTTTATGATGAAGAGCATTCGTTGTTGAGATGAAAGTCTTATAATTCAGAGACAAGGACAGATCATGCAGAGTTTGTTGCTGATGACTTGCTGTTGAAGGTGTTTCAGATTGCACAAGTTAAGGAAGAGCACTGGTTTAGGGGGAGCAGCAGGTTGAATACTAATGATTGAATTGTTGGCAATATGATTGCTTATTCTTTGGTCTTTGTGATACTCATGCTCAAATGATGATGTCTTGATACATAATTTATTATGATGAGTTTTTGAGCCCTGGTTACTGATAAGTATCCTTTGTACTCACACATGGATGAGTTGGATGTCATTTGATTCAGAAATAAATCATGCAGAGTGTGTTCTATGGTTGAGAGATCTTTTGCCTACATATGTTACTTCATGTTAAATCTTGAAGATCATGGTGATGTTGGACCACATGAATGATTGCTTGACACCTATGTGAAGATGCTGTTTTGATATGAGAATCTCTCTTGGAAAGATTGTATTGATGCTGCAAAGAATCTGAAGGCTTGGTTACTATTGTACTGATGCCACAACCGTTGGATGACGTTTGAAGACACAACTACATCGTTCTATCTATCTGTAGTACAGGGAAGCATTCAAATGTCTCAGAAAGAAGCTGAACTCTATCTTTGCCTCACAGAAAATCAGATTTGGTTGAAATTTAGAAGATGTCTTTGGATACTCGGGTTTCCTGAAACATAGTCGCGTATATACGCGAGTTCCTGCAAAGAAAACCGCGTATGACTGATTGCTGACAATTTTTGGTTGGTTCAGCTCTCTTCAGCACAGCTGCAAATGCTGTCTGGTATCTCTGATACTGTTTGGTATCTCTGGTGGTGTTCCAGCTCTCATAATTCTGTTTCTAATGTTTTGATGAAGATGCCTTGATGATTTGATGGTGGAAGTTTTCAGGATGCAGAAACTAAGGGGGAGCCTTAGTCATATGGAAAGGATGCTTGGATGCACAGATTCAGGGGGAGCATTGGCTTTGCTGAGTATAATGCATTGTTGGCATTATGATGGTTCTGAAATATGTTCTCTTTCTTGAGGACTTTCTGGTGTTGGTCTTAAATGGTCATCTTTGTAATTTTTTGAAAAGGTCTTGTTGAGACTCATGTTGTAAAATTGTAATATTCAGTCATGTAAGGACTTGTCAATTTTGTAAACCCACTTGGTTGGGTAGCTGAGTCAAATTTTGTAAACCCACTTGGTTGGGTAGCTGAGTCAATTTGTAAACCCACTTGGTTGGCTAGTTGAGTCTCATATGTAAATCCACTTGGATGGATAACTGATGTAAGTATGAGTCTTTGGTGATAGGAAGTTCATAGAGTCATGTACTTCATTGAAAAATATGTTTGAAGGATCAGCATGAACTCAGGGGGAGCTTGGCCACTTCAGCACATATCAGATCTGCAGAATTTTTCTTCCACAGGAAGGGGAGAGTGTTGGTTTTTGATCCGCCCTTTGCCCTTGATGTCAAAGGGGGAGAGTGACATGGTGTTTGAATGAAGAGAAGATAATGATGTCAATTATTTGGGAGAGTGACATGGTATCTATCTGCTATGGTAACCAAACATCATCGTGGTTGCCATCAAGTCCAAAGGGGGAGATTGTTGGAAATATGATGCAGAGTGTTGTCCTTGATGGCAACCCACTAAATGGAGATGAAGACATACGACTGTTGACATATGTTGTCCTTGATGGAAATCCACCTGATGAAGTTATTCTTGACCTGATGGACTTGGTAAATGATGTAAATCTGATGTGATATGATGTGTGTTGATGATAAGATGCTGAGTGTTGTTCTTGAAAGGCAACCCTCTTGATGAAGATGATGACAACTTACTTGATGAAGTTGTGCTTGAGATAATATGTTCCTGATGAAGAAAATATGATGTATCTACAGTGTGTACAAAAGGCAATGAAGAAAGGAATTCAGAATGAGCTCAAAATATGATGAAAAGAGTATGTCTCTTTGTATACGCGGATTGGCCTAGGGTAAGTCGCGTATGCACGCGGAAAAGAACGTGCCAAGTCGCGTATGGGCTAAAGCGCTCAAAAAGTGCAAAACCAAGGGTAAATTGACCCATGGTATTGGGTAATGATCCGCCTAATTGACCCCGTCCAGGTTGTTTTGGGCTCATGGTATTGTTTTGGCCCATGGTATTGAAAAATGGGCTCATGGTATTGAAAAAGGATAAACATATATAAGGAGAAGAATTTCATTGTGCAAAACACATGTGTGAGAGAAAGATGTCTGAGCTTGAATGAATACTTCTCTCTGAAGTATATCTGAATGGAAAGGGTTACACTTGAATGACAAATCTGAATGTATGATGCACCAATGATGAAGAAGGGGATCTAGATCTGAATTGCAGTTGTATTTGCTAGATCTGATTATGGAAGGCTTAGATCTCTGATGAGGCGAGCATCTAGGCGAACATCTCTGGCTCCGAAGTGAAAAGGTAACCGACCGAACATCCGATCCGATGAAGCATGCAGCCTCCGTAATGATTGAAGATCTATACGCTACTTCGTCACGTAGAAGCAGAGACATTTGGTTTCTCAAGAAAGAGAAAGCGCGTATGCTAATGTGAAATTTATACCGAGGTATAAGCTGTCAGGACGAAAGCGTCGTATACAGCGACATCGCGATGAAAGCGCGTATAAACTAGGGTTTGTCACAAGGGGTATGAAATATCCGATCCGTTCTAATGTTTCTATCGATCCGTGTTGATATGCATTCATGGATGATGTATGTTTGTGCACAAAAAGTGGTATGTCAGAGTGCTGAAATATGATGAAATGTGGCCTGCAAGTGGTGTCCTAAAGGAAGCTTTGGATCCAGTGTGAAAATTGATGAAACGTGGTCCATAGAGGCGCTGAGGGTTGTAGCCTTCAGTCAGGGGGTTGTAGCTCCCTTCCAGGTGAGGCTGGTAAACGAGATCAGGGGGTCATAGCTCCCTTCCAGGAGAGGCTGGTAAACGAGTCAGGGGGTTGGAGCTCCCTTCCAGGAGAGGCTGGTAAACGAGCGTAGGTGGGTGCTTGCGTGCTGGTAGGAGTCTGCACCAGCACATATGTTGTAAGATGTTTTATCTATAATAAAATATTGAAGGCTTCGATAACCGTACAAAGGTTTTCTCCCGATTTGGTTTCCACCTAAAAAATCCTCGGTGTTCATGTGTGATGCTTTGTGTGATGGTTTATTCTCTGCTATTACCGCATGCTTGCGTTTATTGAACATCTGATGAACAATGAAATGATGATCTAAGTGAAGAGTGAATACATATCAGACTTTCTGTATACGCGAGTTAATAAAGGGGATTCAGAGAAATGGCTTATCGAAGGAAAGTAGCGTATGGGTTTTTTGTTAGATCTGATTATGGAAGGCTTAGATCTGTGATGAGGCGAGCATCAAGGCGAACATATGTCTGAAGAAAAAGGGTAGATCTGAACTGAATATCTGATCTGATGAAGTATGCTGCTCTGTAATGATTGAAGATCTATACGCTACTTCGCCGCGGAGGAAGCGCGTATATACGCAGCTTCAGCGAAGAGAAAGCGCGTATGCGCAATAAAATATACACCGAGGTATACGCTGGTTTGTGTGGACGGAAGCGCGTATATACGCGACATCAGTGAAGTAAAAGCGCGTATGCAAACTAGGGTTTGCTGAAGCAAGGGGTATGAAATATCTGATCTGTTCTGCTGTGTTTCTGCTATCTGATCTGTGTTAATATGTATCTGTTGGTGATGTATGGTTGAATTTAAAAGTATGAAAAGGGTCCAGTGTGAAAATATGATGAAAGGTGGCCTGCAAGTGTTGTTCTATTGAAGTTGTTGGATCCAGTGTGAAAATTGATGAAACGTGGTCCAAGGTGGTGCTGAGGGTTGTAGCCTTCAGTCAGGGGGTCGTAGCTCCCTTCCAGGTGAGGCTAGTAAACGAGAGCAGGGGGTCGTAGCTCCCTTCCAGGAGAGGCTGGTAAACGAGTCAGGGGGTTGGAGCTCCCTTCCAGGAGAGGCTGGTAAACGAGCGCAGGTGGGTGCCTGCGTGCTGGTCAAGTTTGCGCCAGCACATATGCTGTAAGATGTTTTCTCTATAATAAAATATTGAAGGCTGAGCAACTGCAGCGGTGGTTTTCTCCCGATTTGGGTTTCCACCTAAAAATCGTGGTGTTCATGTGTGATCCTTTGTGTGATGGTTTATTCTGTTCTTACTGCACATGTTTACTGTTTATTGAACATCTGATGAATGAATGATGGAATAATATAAGTGAAGATTTAATGACAGATCTAGATCTCTGTGTATACGCTAGTTTCATAAAGGGGATCCACGTATATACGCTAGTTTACTGAAGGAAAGTAGCGTATGGGTTTTAAGGAATGAAAAAGTAAAAAGATTTGATTATGCAGTAAATACTGATTCACCCCCCCCCTCTCAGTATTTTTCTCAACAATTGGTATCAGAGCAGGTCCTTGTGCAGAAGCTTGATCGCTTAAAGGAGATCCGTCGCAATGGGAAGTCAAGAAGGAGTAATGTCTATAAAGCCACCTCTATTCAATGGAAGCAATCTGATATTCTGGAAGGTACGTACAAAAGCATATCTGCAAAGTCTTGGTGCAGATGTATGGGCAATCGTGGAAGAAGGTTATCAATACCCAGCAAGTATTCCTACTGATGCAGCTGAAAGAAAGAAGTATGAAATCAATGCCAAAGCAGTGAATGTCTTATTGGGAAGCATGTCTCAATCAGAATTTTCTAAAGTGATGCAACTACATTCGGAAAAAGACATATGGGACAAAATCATTCTAAGCTATGAAGGAGACACAAAGGTAAAAAGTGCAAAACTCCAAACTCTTAGAATTGAATATGAAAATTTGAAGATGCATAGTGATGAGAGTGTTGCCAATTTCTTTCTTCGTCTGGATGATATTGTAAATCGAATGAGAAATTTGGGTGAAACCATAACTGATACTACTCTGGTGGAAAAGGTCTTAAGATCATTGACTTCAAAATTTGACTCTAAAGTTTCAGCTATTGAAGAAAGGCAAGATTTGCAAACTCTCACTATTGTTCAATTACATGGTACTCTGACTGCTTTTGAAATGAGACAAGGAGGCCCTTCTCAAGTAAGAGAAGCCGCTTTTAAGGCATCTACAAAAGGAAAGGAAAAGGAAGTTGTCAAAGAATCCAGCTATATATCCGATGAAGAAGAAGCGAATTTCGTGAGAAAGCTCCAACTAGGTACTGGAAGATTCAAAGGTAAGCTTCCCTTCAAATGTTTTGAGGGTGGAAAAGTTGGTCATTATGCTGCTAAATGTCCTTATAGAGAAAAGCATGGTAAAGAGAAACAATTTGAGAAGAGAAAGAGTTATTATGCAAAAGAAGATGATGATGAAGTGTCCAATGAAGATGAAGAAGATTCTGACCAAGATCTGAAAGTGCTCATGGCTAAGAAGCAAAAGAAGAAGGTTACTCAAGGAAAGGAGATACCTCAGAAATCATGTATAGCAAAAATTGAAGAAGATGAAACAGATTCCGACGAAGATCTACAAGCACTCATGGAAAAGAAGAAAAAGGAGAAGGCCACTTGTAATACTCTTCTTTGTGCAAACAATAGTAAAGATAGTGAAAGTAAAGTTGTGGATCTAGAAGAAGCTTTCAAGATTAAAGTTGAAGAACTACAAAGTTCATACAATAATAAAGAAACCATCTACAAAGAGATGATCTCACAAATGAAAGATCAAATAGAAATGCTGAGTGGACAAGTGGACAAGTATCAAAGGTTTCATACTTATGCATCCAATCGAATTAAAGATCTAGAAGCAGATCTTGAAAAATCAAGCAAGAAGAATGAAGGACTTGAAGTTGCTATCATCTTTCTGCAAGCAGAGCTAGAAGCATCAAGTAAGGAAAATGAGGAACCTCTACAATCCTTTGAAAAGGAAGGCCTTGAAGCAGAAATTATCTCTCTCAAAGAAGATCTGGAAAAATCAAATAAGAAGAATGAAGAGTTGGAACAAACATGTGAAGAAAACGAAAATTGGCTGAAAGAAGAGATCTTAAATCTGAAGGATCAAGTTGAAGATGGAAGAAGAAAAGAAGAAAGCATGACAAAGCAATGTCAAGCCTTGGAGGTTGAGGTAAACATTCTCAAAGGTAAATTGGAAGAAAAGGTAAAAATGTTGAGGTTTCATGATAGTACTAATATTCTGGACAATATTCTGAGTAATCAAAGGTCTCCTGCTATCAAACATGGTCTTGGTTTCCATGAAACTGTTAAAGGAGAATCTAGCTCACAAGGAAGTGCCAAAAATTCAGAAGATCTCAATGAAAAACCCGATGTGTTGAAAGAAACAAAAGATCAACCAACAATTATGAATTCTCAAAAGAATTCATTCAAGAACGTTGAATGTTTTAAATGTCATAATTATGGGCATGTTGCAGCAAATTGCAGGAGCAGATCATTTCAGCCACAAACAAACAAGTTCTACTCAGAAAGGTACTCTAGCTTCTTCAGGGGATATTGTTTTTCATGTAACAAGTATGGACATAAAGCAGTTGATTGTAAAAGGAGGAAGAACAGAAATACTCATTATGATTCTTATTTTTATTTCTCTGGCCACATGAGATGTTATGCTTGTAATAAGTATGGACATGTAGAAAAAGAATGCAGGATGAACAGATCTGGGAAAGTGGACAATTTTCAGCACACAGTTGGAAAGCTCAAGCAAATTTGGAAAAAGAAGGAGGACCGATCAGAAACGTAAAGAATTCAGACCCTACTGCAGTCATCTGCTTCTGGAAGCTTACTTCTCTGATTGACTGCAGGAATGATGTGGGATACATTAGGAGATTTAGTAATGTATCGTCACAGGGGGAGCAATGCATGATGTCTCTCATGGTTGATTTGATCATTCTGGTTATATGTATTTCTGACAAAGCATCTAGTGTGAAGAAAAGACAGGAACAGAAGGTAAATTTGCAGGAGGAAATGAAGGTGTGAAATTTTCTATATTTCACTTTCCACACGCGGGTTCTATGAAACAAAGTCGCGTATACACGCGAGTTCCAGCTAACATAGACGCGTATGCATTGATAATGAGGAAATTTATCTGATAGCTGAAGATCTGGAGCAGAGGTCCAGGGGGAGCATCAATCTGACTGCTGATGATTGCACTGTTAGCATTATTCTGGTTATCCTCATGACAATGAAATAATGCATGGGTTCTTGTGTTGAAGATTATGGAAGAAGCCTGGTAGCTTTATGATGAAGAGCATTCGTTGTTGAGATGAAAGTCTTATAATTCAGAGACAAGGACAGATCATGCAGAGTTTGTTGCTGATGACTTTCTGTTGAAGGTGTTCCAGATTGCACAAGTTAAGGAAGAGCACTGGTTTAGGGGGAGCAGCAGGTTGAATACTAATGATTGCATTGTTGGCAATATGATTGCTTATTCTTTGGTCTTTGTGATACTCATGCTCAAATGATGATGTCTTGATACATAATTTATTATGATGAGTTTTTGAGCCGTGGTTACTGATAAATATCCTTTGTACTCACACATGGATGAGTTGGATGTCATTTGATTCAGAAATAAATCATGCAGAGTGTGTTCTATGGTTGAGAGATCTTTTGCCTACATATGTTACTTCATGTCAAATCTTGAAGATCTTGATGATGTTGGACCACATGGATGATTGCTTGATGTTGTTCTGATATGAGAATCTCTCTTCGAAAGATTGTATTGATGCTGCGTAGAATATGAAGGCTTGGTTACTATTGTACTGATGCCACAACCGTTGGATAACGCTTGAAGACACAACTACATCGTTCTATCTATCTGTAGTCCAGGGAAGCATTCAAATGTCTCAGAAAGAAGCTGAACACTGTCTTTGCCTCACAGAGAATCAGATCTGGTTGAAATTTTGAAGATGTCTTGGAATACGCGGGTTTCCTGAAACACAGTCGCGTATATACGCTAGTTCTTGTACAGAAAACCGCGTATGAATAATTGCTGACAATTTTTGGTTGGTTCAGCTCTTTTCAGCACAGCGGCAGTGATGTTTGGAATCTCTGATACTGTTTGGTATCTCTAGTGGTGTTCCAGTTCTCATAATTATGTTTCTAATGTTTTGATGAAGATGCCTTGATGATTTGTTGGTGGAAGTTTTCAGGATGCACAAACTAAGGGGGAGCCTTAGTCATTTGGAAAGATTGCTTGGTTGCACAGATTCAGGGGGAGCATTAGCGTTGCTGAGTATAATGCAGTGTTGGCATTATGATGGTTCTGAAATATGCTCTTTCTTGAGGACTTTCTGGTGTTGGTCTTAAATGGTCATCTTTGTAATTTGTTGAAAAGGTCTTGTTGAGACTCATGTTGTAAAATTGTAATATTTAGTCATGTAAGGACTTGTCAATTTTGTAAACCCACTTGGTGGGGTAGCTGAGTCAAATTTTGTAAACCCACTTGGTTGGGTAGCTGAGTCAATTTGTAAACCCACTTGGTTGGGTAGTTGAGTCTCATATGTAAATCCACTTGGATGGATAACTGATGTAAGTATGAGTCTTTGGTGATAGGAAGTTCATAGAGTCATGTACTTCATTGAAAAATATGTTTGAAGATTCAGCATGAACTCAGGAGGAGCTTGGTCACTTCAGTACACATATCAGATCTGCAGAATGTTTCTTCCACATGAGGAGAAAAGGGGGAGAGTGTTGGTTTTTGATCCGCCCTTTGCCCTTGATGTCAAAGGGGGAGAGTGACATGGTGTTTAGATAATGATGTCAATTATTTGGGAGAGTGACATTTTTGGGAGAGTGACATGGTATCTATCTGCTGTGGTAACCAAACACCATCGTGGTTGCCATCAAGTCCAAAGGGGGAGATTGTTGGAAATATGATGCAGAGTGTTGTCCTTGATGGCAACCCACTGAATGAGGATGAAGACATGCGACTGTTGACATATGTTGTCCTTGATGGCAATCCACCTGATGAAGTTATTCTTGACTTGATGGACTTGGTAAATGATGTAAATCTGATGTTTGTTGACAATATGATGCTGAGTGTTGTCCTTGAAAAGCAACCCACTTTATGAAGATGATGACAACTTACTTGATGAAGTTGTACTTGAGAGAATATGTTCCTGATGAAGAAAATATGATGTTTCTACAGTGTGTACAGAAGGCAATGAAGAAAAGAATTCAGAATGTGCTCAAAATATGATGAAAAGAGTATGTATCTTTGTATACGCGGATTGGCCTAGGGGAAGTCGCATATGCACGCGGAAAATAACGTGCCAAGTCGCGTATGGGCTAAAGCGCTCAAAAAGTGCAAAACCAAGGGTAAATTGACCCATGGTATTGGGTAATGATCCGCCTAATTGACCCCGTCTAGGTTTTTTTGGGCTCATGGTATTGTTTTGGCCCATGGTATTGAAAAAGGTGTTAGTATGAATTCTTCGTCGAAGTGTACGAAAAAGAACCACTTTAGCTACGCATAACTAATAGCCCTAACAACAATAGAGGCTGCAAAACATCTTCAGATCTGCAATTAGTAGTTAAAATGCTGCAACAAACAGATCTATAAATGGAAAGACATTAAGCAGAAAAGTAAAGAGTTTTCTCCATGCATCCAAAAGACAAGACAAGAACACGATTTTTGAATGAATTTTTATATTACAGGGCACCCGGGAGGAAACAAGAAGGTGTATCCAGATCTCCTCAATGGGATGGGTTCTTTGTAGTCCTCAGCACTTCAGATCTAAGCTTTCTCTCTCTTGTAGATGTAGAAAACCCAATGCAGAAAGTAGAGCTCAATGGGAGAAAATGGTAGAAAAATGAGACCAAGTGTATAGATCCAGAGTGATCTAATAGGCAACAAAAGGTAAGGAATAATGGGGAAGAACCCTCCTATTTATAACAAAATATTGGGTCATTCTAGATCTTGGTGCATGATTAAAATAATGTTAATCAAATCTAGATCCACCTCTATGGAATATTTATTATTATTTGTTGGAGGGAAAGGGTGTTTGACTTGGGTCAAATCCCTTGATTAGTGAAAAATAAATAAATAAATGATTTATTTATCTTTTTAAGGAAGTTGTTGGGATATAATCAAATAAATAATGATTTATTTGATTAATGGTGGTTGATTTGGTCATATTTAACAAGGAATATTATTTAAATAATTATTCCTAGAAAATAATAAGATAACTATGGGTTTATCTCATTAATTTTTTTGTTTTTGGGTTAAACATGACTGGGAATAATAATTAAATTATGGTTTAATTAATTATTCCTTTTGGGGTTTCCTAATTAACATAGTGAAAGCAGTTTTACTTGGGGTAAAACCGGTCTTACATGGTGTACTTGGGTCCATCTAATGATGAAAGGTTAGATGACCAAAAAATGGTGTAACAGATTGCCCCCCAGCGTGCGAGTGTCAGGAGCAAATCGTATGACCGAAGTACGTTGTAAGAATACAATCACCAGACAAAAAAAGGGGATGTCAGAGAGAGAAGTGTGAGGTAGATAGTGTGCTGAAGGACTAGACCCTGAGGAGACGAGACTCGCAGGTGCAACAAGTCTCTGTTATGAGAGGGTACCTGTGCTGAAGGCGGCGGGGGAGGCATACCTATGCTCGCCGTGACAAAGTACAAAAGAATAGTGTGTCCAGTGAACAAGGGACCGAACCATAGAGTACAGCTGGCATAATCAAGAGCCAGATAAAAATACAATGAATAGTCTCACATACATGCCGTGCCTGGGATAACAGCCAGGACTAGTACAATATCATCTGAGTACATGAGATAAATACAACCCAAATGCCCCCTGTAAATGGGGAAGGGCTCACAAAATCTGACTGATACATGCAAATCATAGAGGTGCTGCAAGTGGCTAAGGCCAACATCATCAAAAACTGGAGCGGCATCAAAGGCTGCAATGAAGAGGTCATCCGGGCATGTGGGGGGCTACCTGCAGGGCCACCCCCTCATGAGGGCTGAGACATCTCACACACGCCCGGGAATCATCAAGAGCTGCTGCTGGGTCACTGGACTGTCCAGTATACGAATCTCGATCATGCTGAAAGGAGATGGAGAAGAAATCAAGTCAAAGGGAGGTAAGAAATCCCCCTGCCTGATCCGAGGCACCGAACAAAAATGGAAGCTGGAACCAAGGTACACCGCCCTCTAGACCTTGCTTCTGGAATAAATGTGCTGAGGTCGACAGAAGGAGGTCCGCCGTAGGTGAGGCAATGAGAGAACCTCAACTAAGGCACGAGAGAAGAACAATAGAGCGACGGACAGACTGACACTAATGATGATGGTGGAAATGGGAAGGATGGAGTGGCGAATGGACGACTTCCCTTGTTAGAGCATAAAGGGCATGAATGACATGGCAACGACTGGCACAATATCGAAAGGATAGGGGACAGTGGAGCTGAAGGTCATGATATGCGACACAAGAGAGGAACCAAGCAAAAAGAATGGAGGGCTATAGTAGGGTGTAAAAGGCCGCGGGATAGACTCCATGAATGCAATGATGACTCAACTCGGATGCTCTAAACAAGGGTGACATGATAGTGCTGCCACACAGTAAAGGCCCCAATGGGGGACCATGGAAGCATGAGTACAAGGTGGGCACTCATGACGAAAATCAACACGAACATGGACAAGTAAGGGGGCGATATGGTGCCCCAAGTACAAGTGTCGTAAGTGAGGAAATTCAATTTTAAGGAGCGGTGAAGTGACCCTTCGTGGAAAAAATGTGTCCGGGTGAAGTATCAAATCACCAAAAACTAACTAAAACCCATTTGAGAGCTCGGTGAGATCTGTCCAGCGGTGCTGACGGTTCGTCGAATGGGGCTACGGTGTGGTTGCAGCAGTCGAAAGGAGAAACATGGGTTCTCTTGAATGAGGCAGTTTTCCCTCCAAAATCATTCATTTGCTATTGTTGCTGTGGTGAATGTGGAGAGAAGGCCCTAAATCTTGCGGCGAACGTAGCGGACAAACCGACCGTTGGAAGCGAGATCCGTCAGTTGGAGGTACGAGGCCTAACCTTGCTCTTGCATGTTGTTGGATGACATTTGCAGTTTAGGGCCCAAAACCCCCAGAAACAGCCCCTCCTTCATCTCTATGGCCGGGTCGCACTTTTTGGGGCAAAAAGTACGACCCAGGACGCAGGTTTGGGGGAAAAAAGTGCGACCTGGTCCAGAAAATGGCAGAAAACTGCGACCTGGGAGACGAGGAGGGCTTGGTGCTGTTTGATGGCTGGGAGTTGGGTTGTGGTGTGTGGTTATGGTTTTCCCGATCTGTACCCTGACAAAAAGAATGTGGTTGTGCAGGTATGGCAGAGTTGCGGGTCAACCGGAGAGAGAGGGATCTGGGAACACTTCGGACAGAGATCCAGGCGGATCAGGGCGTTCGTCGTGTATTGGCCAGATATAGGGGCATATGGTGCCCTCTCGGATGTGTGTAGGGGCAAGTGGTGCCCCCCAGAAGGTATGGGGGGGCATATGGTGCCCCCAGTTTTTGGATTTTGTTTGTAACATGCTATGGGCGTGTCGGATGTATATGTATGGGGGGGCGTATGGTGCCCCCAGTTTTTGGAACATGCTATGGGCATGTCGTAAGTATATGTATGGGGGGGGGCGTATGGTGCCCCCAGTGATGTATGTAGGGGCAGGTGGTGCCCCCATTTTTTGAGTTTGTGTGACATGCTGTGGGCATGCCAAAATGTATTTATAAAAAGGGGAATCTAACCACATTTTAATGATGTGGTGTGCCATTTGTTCTGGTTATGGTTATGCAGTTGGAGAAAGGAAATGGAGTGTTACCAATCTCTTTTGGTACTGCATATAGGGATCAAATGGACTTTAAGTTTCCGAATTGGCATACCTGGTGTCACTATCCCAAAAGGAGGATTTGGAGATAATGAACTGATGCTCTCGTAGAAAAGCTATAGGTTTGTCAATAATAATGTCTAAGAGACTGGGTTGCTGATGTAAGATGAGGGAACGATAAGGGGTATCGTCTCGAGAGTGATCTGAAGTGATATGGGACTCTAGAGGTTCTTCTAAATGTGGAAGAATACGGGGTCTAGAGTCAACACGACCAGATACACTAGGAGAGTGGTGGAGAATGGCTTCTCTTGGTCTCTCAAATGTGGGTGCCCCCTTACCCAAACATTGGGTTTCGATGTAATGACCACAAGGTGGATGTGGTGTGAACGCATGGGTTCGATGTAAGGGGAAATAGATGAAGTCAGGGGTGGGAATTTCTTCCATAATGTCGTCATCGTGATAGAAGATGGGGTGACTGGTGGAAGAAGAACTACCTGACGTGGTGAAGTGGCCTGAATCATCATCATGAGAAGAGAGGTTCACATGCGCATCGTCACAATGGGTGACCGAAGAGTAAGTAGATAATGGATCTACCGATGTTGAGCCCAAGATGACCGCTGAAGGAAGGTCAAGCGAAACAACAGGGGAGGATTCAGATGGAACGTTCCCCAATGGTCTCATGGATGATGATAGGTACAAAATGGTGACTGAGGGCTCCGTTGGCTTAAAAGCGGGAGGCGGAATGTGAATGTCCTCTGGTCCGATCGAAGCGGCCTTGAATTGGCGGTACAAGTCCAAGGAGGAACGGTACTCATCAAGGCGGGGACAGAGGTGGGTGTAATGGCCGTGAAAATCGCACAAGGCACAAGGGTGGTTTGTGCGCAAGTGTTTGAGTTTTGGGAGGGAGTCGGGGATAGTGACATGGACTTCTGGGAGATCAGAGTCGGGGAATGTCTCGTTGACCAGAAGCTTGAGGTGGGGCAATTCAAGACACATGTGAGTGGCATGACCGACGACATCACACAAAGCGCATCGAATGGCGGGCTTTGGTGGGCGTGGGAGGGTAAAGGATGTCGGGGGGGCCGGATCTGGATGGGTTGCCCCCTTTCGGGCTTTGCCTTTCTTCCCGGGAGCCGTCACAACAGGAGAAGGGTCCTGTGGAGGTGCTGGGGGCACAGTGGCTATGGAGGAAGCAAGGGGGACCGGTTGACCCGGTGTCAAAGCCATATAAGGTTTGGGGTGACCAGGGGGGGTGGCGGCTGGGGGGTCAAGGTACCAGACCGGAATGCCCAAGGTCAAGTTAGGGAGAGAGAGGGTGGCCATGACGAGGACGGAATATACTCCAGGAGGGGGAGCCAAGAAGGGGATCTGTCCAGTAGGGTAATGACCAGGAGGTACGGCTTCGAGATGGTTAAGGCCAGGGGGAACCGAGCCGGGAGGATAAAGAGGTTCGGGGATACCAGCTGTAGGGGGAGGGCCAGAAGGAGGAGGTCCGGCTGGCCGAGAGGAATGGCTAGGAGCGGGTTGCGGAGGGCGGGGGGGAGGTTGCGGACTAGCCGAGGCAGGCCGCTCACGGGTGGCCTGAGACGATTGCATCATGCAAACATTCGACAAGCTGGGATCAGTAACAAGAGGGGGGGGAAGATGAGTGAAAGTACCAAGCAGGGTGGAATCTTTATAGACGCCAGGGGAGACACTGGTCAAAGAATTGACGGTTTGCTCGTTGGCTACAGAAGAGATGGTCGTCTCGGAGGAGGTCTGAGACGGCGGCTCATGATAAGATAGCTGGTCAATGGTGACTATCTTCCCATTATGTGGAAAAGACATCTTGCGGAAAACCGCAGATGGGACAACAGACATGGCATAGGTGTAGCTTCGCCCCAATAGAATGTTGTAGTCTAGGGGGGCGTCAATGACTTCGACGTCAACGCAAACAGTCTTACCGGCGAGGGTGATGGGACAGCTACGAAACAGGCCAATGGGCTGGGAGGCATGACCATCCCACGCTCTAAGGGTGATCGTGGAAGGGGCCAGCTCAGGGGATCCGATTTGCTTCCAAACCGAAGCGGACATCACGCAGGTGGATGCCCCCTCGTCAATGATACACCGGGAAACGATGGCGTTTCGTATTTTGACTGAGATTTGGAAGGCGACGGAAGGAGGGAGGGGAGGGAGGTCCGATTGAGTGGCGTCGAAAACAATCATCTGGTCGTCAGCAGGATCTACAGCGCCCACGGCAGATAGTAGAGCCTTCTTTTGGGAAGGGCATGACTGGAGGAGTTCCAGTGTGGAAATGACAGTAGGGGACTGCGCCAAATCATCTACTATGCTATACGACTGAGCGGCTCGATCGGAAGCAGCATTTCGGCGTAATGGTCCCTTTGGAATCTTTGGATGAACCTCAACTTTGGGTTGAGGGATGTGTAAGGGGCCATTGGATGTCGAAAGAGGCTCTACAGAACCTGAAGAGGGGGGCTCGGGAGCAGACTGAGCAAGAGGCTTGGGGTACTGGCGAGACCGAGTTTGAAGGTTAAGGTCGACGGTGAGAGGCGGATCAGAGTTCATCATGAGGATCTGGTAATTGGAGGAACCAGGTGGAGTGGCCACCTGTCCGTCAGGTGGTTGGGTAGCCATGAATCCCTACTGTGCATCCACCTGTGCTTGAGGGGGCGGGGAGCGCTGTTGCAGGGGTTGAGAAGGCAAGGGAGGCGAAAGGGCATATGCTTGAGGAGTTGGCACGCTAGGCTGAGGATAAGGGTAATGGTTAGGTTGGGCAACATTGAGGTAAGCAGGAGGTTGGGCAAAAGGATGAGGCATGCCGTATCCCGGATGCATGCTACTGGGAGGGGGAGAGGTGCAGGAAGTAGTGCCCCCTCCCCCAGGAAAACCATAGCTCATGTGAGGTTGAACGGATGGATGAGAGATGGGTCCAATGATACTGTTGGCGGCATGAGGTGCCCCCGGTGTATGGGCATCATTGGGTGTGGGAAGATCAGGTAGGACAATAGGATCATAACCTGTCTGAGCGTAGATCAGCTCATACTTTAACGCCATTTGGAGGGCATCTTCTTCGGTTTGAGGAAAATGGGATGCGACATCTTTCCCGATAGGGGACAAAAGAGATCTAAGGAACCAGTCCATGTAGACACGGTCTTCGAAGGGAGGAGATTGGCATAAGCTCCGTCGTCTTCGCCAGTCCTGGACATGGGTAGAAAGGCGGGTCGAAGAGGTTTGCTTGAAGGAAGTCAAGAGTTCGATACTAGTGTCATAACGAAGGGGAAGCTGGAAGTAAGATAAAAAAGCCCGGGCAAGAGTTGCAAAGGTGGTATGGGAGGAAGTGGGCTGGTCAACATACCACTTAGAAGCTTCGCCGGTAAGCGTGCGTTGGAACAGTCTAAGACGAACAGAGTCATCGATAATGGAGGTAGATGAACACCACATGTGGAAAGATCGAACATGATTTGAAGGATCTTCTCCAGCACGACCTTCAAACTTTGGGATGTCGGGAGGGAGCTTTGTCGGCATAGCGGGCCAACTAGCGTCATGATGTATAGGGTCGTTTATCAACCGGTCCAGATCGGGGAGGCTGAGGCCTGCCAAGAAGGGGAGTACAGGTGAAGACGAGGTAGTTCTTGTGGTGGTTCTGCTAGTAGTAGTCCTGGCATTAGGGCCGGGATTCCCGCTAGTGTTAGGCCCTGGACCAGACATATTGGAGGTGACAGGGGGGAGAACCAGAAGAAAAAGGAGAACCCAAAGAATCAGCGAAGGACTGGCTCGACGATGGTGGGACGGAGCAGGTCGATCGACCGGAGACAGAGGGTGAAGGCCAAGGAGGCTCCGGGAAAGGTGCCTTGGGGGCGCAATGATGACAGGAAGAAGGAAACCGACAAGGGCAGAAAGGAACAAAATCAAGAAGGTCAAGGGCAGAAAAGGTGCAGTGACAATTGATTTTAGAGTCTTTGCCAGGCGGTGTAAACCAGGCGCTTCTTCACTTAGGGTCAGTGTGTGGTGTGCGTTAATTTTAATTTTTAAACCCTTTCCGTTGTTGAGAGAAAAAAAGTGTGCTGCGTAGCTGAAAATAAACCTACAGAGAACAGAGTAAAATGCTGAAATAACATAAAAATAACAGCTACGTATGCATCTATCTAAACCAAGAAGGTGGGTCTCTCAAAACTATGCCGAAAAGAAAGGGAAAAACTATGGAAACACACACAAGGGAAGCTCAACAGATC
>JAXQQM020057683.1:0-106615 GCA_034641835.2 Pinus albicaulis | reverse complement strand
CACCATTAGGATTATAAATCACCCAGGCTGTAGAAGACAGGTTCCGGGTACTATGGGAGGAACCATCTGTGAAACCAACATAAGGAGTACCAGACATCTACACAATAAGCAACGCCATAATAAGCAAGAAAAACTGCTCGCAAAGCACACCAAGCCAAAAAATGTACAAAAAAGAAAAAACACCTATGTACAAAAGAAACATGCACGAGGAACTCATGCATAATATTTTTTGAGATACAACCCAGTTTTGGGATGATCCAAAGGATAACCTTCATAATCAATTAGCTCATATGCCCCATTCTGCAAGATGCTCTTAACAATTTAGGGCCCATGCCACATGGGTTGGAATTTTCCTGCCCCTAGCTTATCGTGAGCCTGGTCATATAAGAGGACAAGGTCTCCTTTTACAAAGGAACCAGGGGAAACTGATTGGTATAAATGAGCTTTGACCCACTTTTTCTATGCTTCTATGACAAGAGCAGCAAAGCAGCGGGTTTCATCAAGCTTCTCTAAATATAGAAGACACTCTTCTTCTAGGGAAGTGTTGGGCAGCAATTCAACAACTATCTTAAGAGAATGGATTTCGCATTCAATCGGAAGGGTAACTTCCAGACCTTAGACAAGCTAGAATGGAGTGTGTTAGGGTCCTATAAATATAGGATTCATAATTTTTATTTGACTCTGTTAAAAATCTTGAAATATTGTACATACCTTTGCTTTCTGCAAATGTATTCCCAAATTAAAAATGAAAAGAGGGTATGTCCTAAACTAATAATAAAAGGACAAAAAGAAACAAAGATAAAAAAATAATATTAAATATGAACCCCATTAAAAAAAGATAATGAAAGTGTTACAAATCCAAATGCCACTACTATTTACTTTTTCTGCAGAATATAAATTATTTGTAGCTTGTTCAAAATGCCATAATCATGATTAGTCAAATAACTTAATCCTGACTTTTTCATGATTTAAATTTCATGTTGATAGATAAAGATTAAATATATAGCCAAATTGTTTAATCTTGGTAGATCAATAGTTAGGTAGAGAACAATAAGGAGCTCAATAATTTAATCTGAGCCCTTGGAAATAATAAGGTTAGAATTATATAGTTTGTTGTTAAAAGGAAAATAAAAAGGGTCTGCAAGCCAAAATGCACCCAAATAGAGGAAAAATGGTAGAATAAATGATGGGTAGGAAGAAAGCAGTTTCACAAGGCATGGATAAACATCATTTGGCATATTACTAATTTCCCTCTCCGCAATGTGTTCCAGCACTAAATCCTTCAGTCATAAAGGCTTAGAGAATTTCTCTGACATTTGTTGGGACCAGACACACGGCTTAATGATTGATTGGCATTATGGTATTAGAATTCCCCTCATAAAAACCCTTCCCCTTCATAAAAAACCCTTTTCCTCCTTACATCATCCATTTTCCTTTGCAAAATCCCCTTTTCCTAAGTTTAAAACACATTTTACCTAGGGAAATTAAAACCCCCTTGACTAATTCCCTTTTTCATATAAAAATACCCAAAATCCCACAAAAATGTTGTTATCCTAAGTATAAGTGTGAAATGTTAAATATGGGGCCACCACTATGAAAATCCCGCCCAAAGACATAATTTACACTTTACATAATGTATTTTTTATGTTTCGCAAATTCATTTCATATTATCTCCTAACCTAATATATTAGCTCCACTATATACCCCTTAGCCCGTATTATATTAATTCCACTTTTTATTTTTAATTCCCAACCCAAATTTTAATTATAACCTATAGTTATATTCTGCACATATGATAAATGTTGGTCCCACTACTCTCGACAATTTATATTACATACACCCTCCCCCATTGATTAACATTAACCTTTAGACTATCATTATACACCCAACTATGTATTAAACCTTAACTTAATACATAATAAACCTCCAGAACCATTAAAAAAAAAACCCGGGCCCCATGCCTTTGGACCGTGCAGCTCTATTGCAAAACTCAAACCGTCGATTTCTATGACCCAGATCTAACGGCAGATAATGACTTTCGCACATCCAAAAGAGTGATCCTTAATCAACCCCTACCCTTGCGAAATAGGAAATTTTCAGAGTTTCTCTCTCCGCGACGTGTCTAATTCTCATTTGATTGCATCCTCATATCCAATTCCACTTACTACCTTTCGACAATGCGAAAACCTCCTGGCGGTATTTCCTTCCCCCGCACCCAAACCACTTATCCTATGTGATGTAAACACCATTCAATGTATTCACCTTTTAATAAAAATGCATACAAATCGCCCATTTGCACTGTTTTCACTCTTTTCTGTTACCATTTGCACAGAAAGATAGTTTCGACCAAAAAGAATGTTGCCAACTCTGTTTTAAAGCTTAAATCTAACAAAATTCGCCCAATTCGACTGCTACAAACATTTTTGAAGACATCCAAGTGCTATAAAGACCAGCAGAAGATTCTGAAAGCTTTATACAACCCCAGAAACCCCACTGTAGTTCAAACCATTTTTTATAGTCTTTTCTCATCATCAAAGCCATAATCCCTCCTTGCAGACCTAGATTTGATTAATGAAATGTTTTGTTTTGCAGGTTACTAGCAAAAGAATAATTTGGATAAACAGTAATACTAGTTAAAACTGTTTACTCCTAAAAAACTCACAAGGAAATGAATTTTAATGATGTTCCTTAACAAAAGATTCCAGGCAGCATAACATAAAGAAGTCATTGACGCAAAGAGAGATAAATTTTCACAGTAAATGGTAAAAGTGAAATAATAATTCACAGTGACAGTGAAAACATAACAGTCAAAGAGCATCATAGTTAAAGTTTATCAGATAAAAGTCAGAGTGAAAGTTAAAACAGAGTAACAGAGCAGTCAAGGTAAAACAGTAAAAGTAAACACAGAGGCAGTAATGGTTAAATTGAGATGAAAACACTTTAACCAGCAACAAATGAAGTTTATCTAAAGTAAAAGTCAAAACAGTTAAAAGAATAATAAGGCTAAAGGATGAAAACAGAGCAGGAAGGGACATTTTCCAGAAATTTTCTGTTTAATCCATAGTTTTTCAGAAACTAGTGTGGCCAATACAAGATGAATTTTGCAAAAATGGAGAAGGGTTATGTTACTAAGATGCCAACCTACAAAAACCTATCTCACTTTATGCACGAGTATTACATAATGAGAGATACATGCACATATTAACAACCTAATTTTCGGATTGTGCAAAATTATGTTTCAGACATATTTTTGCAGAGCCTATTGTGAACAACTGGAGTGGAATTTTGGGAAACGGAGAGAGGTTTATCTCAATAACATATTTATCTACAATAAAATATTTCAATTTTTACATATATATCTCAGATTGAGATATAAAATGGTATCACTGGACCCCAATTTTGCAGAATTTCTGGAGCAACATGCACAAAGGAAGGAGGCAGTTAATGACTTGGATGTCTCATCATCAACTAAGAGTTGTTATCAAATTCAAATTTCTCTTTTTTTTCACCATCAATCCATAAATATAGTGCCAAATAGATTCATTAGTTTTGAGTGTCCTTTATTTAAGTTCTATTTATGTAATACAGTTTGAGATATTTGTAAACCAATCTTGATATTTTTTAAGATATTTTAGTTTAGAATTTGTAGAAATTATTCTCATTTGGAAGTATTGAGTGTGGATTAATTGCTGAACATTTCTGTAGTTTTAATATTCTGAACTCAAGGGTCTTTTTTATCAAGTTAAAGTCAACAGACTAGATCACAAAGAAAGCATCATATTACAGGATTCATGTGTTGGGCCACTGCAGTGAAGTATTTCACTTGTCATTTTGTCAATTTTATTATGTTTTCCATCCATTCGTGAATGTGTTCTAAATTTTAATGTGAAATCAGGAATTGTTATTTCAGAATTTGTTAAAAGCACTCTATTATTGACTGATTTTCATTTAAATGTTTTCTACTGATATTTAGACCAGGGAACCCTTAATTTCTTCTTGATTTCGAATGACCTCTGCCTTTTCACTCTTAATCCGGATTTAAGAACCCTTAATTTCTCTTTATCTTGATCAAAACCATTTCACCATCAGCCTTTAAAGATATGAAGTGACTCTGCTATCTTTCCCTGTAAACATTTACCTTTAGACCTTGATCCTGATTTGACTGCTTGACACATTGACTCCATCTGCCCAATGGAATACAGATCTATAGCTATCAATCTAAGTAAGTGATTTCCCCACCAACCAAATCAAAATCCCAAAACCAATTTGCCCCATATAACTATCCTAAAATAAAATATAATCAACAAAGTTAAATCATATAGAGAGAGCCCTCTCTGAGCATTAGGAAGGCTATATCTTAAGGCTTAAAAGTAGGTTTGTGGTTACCTCGGTGAGTTCTTTCTTTAAACTTGAGAAATTATCGAGCGATAACATATTGGCGACTCCACTGGGGAAACTAACATTTTCTTCAAAAATATTTCATAGGTTCGGATCTAATCTATGATGGTGGATAGTGATTAGACACACAAAGGTTAAAATCATTCACCTGGTGACTCCAAATCAATTTCACAATCAAGACTCCACTTGAGGAATTAACCTAAAAGAACAATATGGAAAGATCAAGCTTTTAACTTGGATTACAATCCAAGACATCATGTTCTTTCTCATTAAGAAATTTTTTCAATGTATATTGTATTTTAGAGAAGATCTTAGATTAGTTTTTAGTTATTTTCCTTTAAAGATTGTAAATACTAATTCTCCTAATCCCTTCGAGCAACTTTCTTCTGAATCTTATGATGATTATTTTCCAGTAAGAAGCCTCAAGTAATCAAGACTGATCTTACAATCCCTGTGCATATTCCTATACCTTGTAAATTTCTTGATAGATATAAGCCCCTCATTTTACCTCCTATACTCCATGATTTCCCTAATAACTATTACAAATTTCTTCCTAGGTTTGATGGAGAAAATAATAACATCACTACCCAAAAACATAATCAAGGTTTTGAGAATTATCTGGACCTATTTGAGATTGATGAAGATGATGTTAGAATCATACTTTTTTCTCTTTCTTTGCAAAATAGAATAAAGAGTTGGTTCAAGAATCTGCCTAATGCAAGCATCTCAAATTTCCGGCAATTTGTCAAAAAATTTCTTGACAGATAGATAATTAAAGTCAATCTTTTTGTGATCATGGAAGAATATAATCAGTTAAAAAGAAAACAAATGAAACAATACAACAATTTTCTGATAGATTTAATCAAGTTTATTATTCAATGCTAGAAAATATCAGACCTCCTCCTGATTCAGCTCTCTTGCATTACCCAAGTGCCTTTGATCCAGAAATATAATTTCAGTTAAGAGAAAGATATTTAGAAACAATTGAACAGGTGAAAAATATTTCAGTTGATGTAGAAGTTAATCTGCAAATCAGGAAGGAAAAGTTGAAAACCGAAGAAGAGAAAAAAAAATTGCAAAGGTAAAACTTAGCCTTTTAGTAAGTAAAATAGAAGAAATGATACAGAATATCACCATGAAAGATGAATTTTTTGTTCAAAATCACCATGAAGGAATAGAAGAGGTTGATAGCCATGAAAAAATTCCTGTTAATTCCAACTACCATAGATAAGAAAATGGATTTACAGATCAATATGTGGAAGAGGAATCTACCAATTTAATGTGTATGTTTGATGAAATTCCTTCATTTAATGATTAACCTGACTATGATCAATATAATGACAATTATGTTCTTCAAATTCAAACTAAATTTACAAAGCAATGAATAACTATTTTGGAGGATGAAGAAATGCATTTTCAGCAGCCAAAATATAGAGATCAGCTAATGAAAATCATCTACGAGAGTGAGGAAGAAAAAGCACAAAATTTGGAAATAAGTGAAGGTTATTTACCTCTTTGTTTTGCTTCATTTCAGTTTATTAGAGCCAAATTTCATGCAATCAACCATCAACAGTCTTTAGGTATTGTGATTGACAACAAAGAAGATAATGAAACTCTTGATCAAGATTTTTCAGTTTCACAAGTACAGTTATCAAATTTTATTAAAACATCTGATCAAATGACACAAGAAAGTTCCATACCAACATGTTTTGAATCATTTCAGCTTTTAAAGGAAATGTGGTATAACATCTTTAAAGAAAAGGATGAGCAACTTGTTGAAGTTTATGAAGTCCCATGGAATTCTATATGCCATAGGTTGCAACAATTTTCCCAAGTTTTTCATGATCCAATAGTAGATATGTTGGATATTGAATGCATTCAAAGCCTACCTCCATTAACTAACTATGAGTTTCAGAATCAAGAATATGATAAATGTTTCAACAGTCAAACATTACAATCAGTAGGAATATCATCACAAATCTTATCTGAAAGTTTGCAGGGAGATAAAGATGAAAATAACATTTCAGTTTCATGGCATGGAGGCCATCCAGAACAGATGTACAATTTTTTAGATTAGTTAAACATTAGTGTATATATCTTGGAAGATCCTTTTGAAAAGTTTCTAGAGACAACAAAGGAAATCAAGTATTTCCTTATCCTCTCATTTGTTGACAAGTTTCTAATGGTTTGCAGAATTATAGTTTTGACAATCAAAAAGCACATGAAACAAAATACCTCAATGTATATAATGCTTGAATGGTTGCATTGGCTATTTCATTTTACCTAAATAGCAGCTGGATAGTTGATTAGAGTAAGTAGGTAGGATTTTAACTTATTTCAGTTTTCAATTTTCAGCTAGTTTTGAAATAATTCATTAAGATTTGAAGCCAAAGAAAAGGCCCTAAGATATTGATGATTTAGTAGTTTGGTTTGAAGGTTTCAACACCTTTTAGTCTCAGATCAGATTTCAGTTTGCAGAAAAAGGTATAAATTCGGTTCCAAAGTTTTCAGTCACAACATATGCATGTTTGGGATTGGCCCAATGGATCAGGCCACTAGTCGACGATGTTCTTGATATCTCACAAGGAGATGCCATCCCCATGTGAAGCCGCTGTTAGAGTCCTATAAATATAGGATTCATAATTTTTATTTGACTCTGTTAAAAATATTGAAATATTGTACATACCTTTTCTTTCTACAAATGTATTCCCAAATTGAAAATGAAAAGAGGGTATGTCCTAAAAGAACAATCAAAGGACAAAAGGAAACAAAGATAAAAAAAGAATATTAAATATGAACCCCATTAAAAATAGATCATGAAAGCATTGCAAATCCAAATGCCACTACTATTTACTTTTTCTACAGAATAAAGATTATGTGCAACTTGTTCAAAATGCCATAATCCATGACCAGTAAAATAGCTTAATCCTGACTTTTTCATGCTTTAAATTTCATGTTGATAGATAAAGAATAAAGATCTAGCCAAACTGTTTAATCTTGGTAGATCAGTAGTTAGGTAGAGAACAATAAGGAGCTCAACAGTTTAATCTGAGCCCTTGGAAGTAATAAGGTTATAATTAGATAGTTTGCTATTAAAAGGAAAATAAAAAGGGTCTGCAAGCCAAAATGCACCCAAATAAAGGAAAAGTGGTAGAATAAATGATGGGTAGGAAGAAATCAGTTTCACAAGGCATGGATAAACATCATTTGGCATATTAGTAATTTCCCTCCCCGCAATGTGTTCCAATACTAAATCCTTCAGTCATAAAGGCTCAAAGCATTTCTTTGACTTTTGTTGGGACCAGACCCACGGATTAATGATTGATTGGCATTATGGTATTAGAATTCCCCTCATAAAAACCCTTCTCCTTCATAAAAATCCCTTTTCCTCCTTACATCATCCATTTTCCTTTGCAAAATCCCCTTTTCCTAAGTTCAAAACACATTTTACCTAGGGAAAGTAAAACCCCCTTGACTAATTCCCTTTTTCATACAAAAATACCCCAAAACCCACAAAAATGTTGTTATCCTATGTATAAGTGTGAAATGTTAAATATGGGGCCACCACTATGAAAATCCCACCCAAAGACATAAGTTACACTTTATTTAGTGTAATTTTTGTGTTCCGCAAATTCATTCCACATTATCTCCTAACCTAATATATTAGATCCACTATATACCACTTAGCCCGTATTATATTAATTCCACTTTTTATTTTTAATTCCCAAGTCAAATTTTAATTATAACCTATAGCTCTATTCTGCACATATGATAATATTGGTCCCACTACCCCCGATAGTTTATATTACATACATCCGCCCCCATTGATTAAAACATTAACCTTTAGCCTATCATTATACAACCGACTATGTATTAAACCTTAACTTAACACATAATAAACCTCCAGCACCATTAAAAAAAACCCGGGCCCCACGCCTTTGGACCGTGCAACTCTATTGCAAAACCCGCACCGTCGATCTCCATGACCTAGATGTAACAGCGGATAATGACTTTCGCACATCCAAAAGCACGAACCTTAATCAACCCCTACCTTTGCGAAATAGGCAGTGTTCGGAGTTTCTTTCTCTGCGACGTGTCTAATTCTCATTTTATCACATCCTCATATCCAATTCCACTTACTAACTTTCAACAATGTGAAAACCGCCTGGAGGTATTTCCTTCCCCCGCGCCCAAACCACTTATCCTATGTGATGTAACCACCATTCAATGCATTCACCGTTTAATAAAAATGCATACAAACCACCTATTTGCACTGTTTTCACTCTTTTCTGTTACCATTTGCACAGAAAGATAATTACAACCAAAAATAACGCTGCCAAATCCGTTTTAAAGCTTAAATCTAACAAAATTTACCCAATTCGACTGCTACAAACATTGCTGAAGACATCCAAATGCTATAAAGACCAGCAGAAGCTTCTGAAAGAATTCTACAACCCCAGAAAAACCGCTGCAGTTCAAACCATTTTTTATAGTCTTTTCCCATCATCAAAGCAATAATCCCTCCTTTTACACCTGGATTTGATTAATGAAATGTATTTTTTTGCAGGTTATTGGCAGAAGAAGAATTTGGATAAACAATAATACTAGTTAAAACTGTTTCTCCTAAAAAACTTACAAGGAAATGGATTTTAATGATGTTCCTTAACAAAAGATTCCAGGCAGTAGAATAGAAAGAAGTCATTGACGCAGAGAGAGATAAATTTGCACAGTGAATGGTAAAAGTGAAATAATAATTCACAGTGACAGTGAAAACCGAACAGTCAAAGAGCATCAGAGTTAAAGTGTATCAGATAAACTTCAGAGTGAAAGTTAAAACAAAGTAACAGAGCAGTCAAGGTAAAACAGTAAAAGTAAACACAGGGGCAGTAATGGTTAAAATGATATGAAAACACTTTAACCAGAAACAAATGAATTTTATCTGAAGCAAAAGGCAAAACAGTTAAAAGAACAAGGTTAAAAGATGAAAACAGAGCAGGAAGGGACATTTTCCAAAAAAATCATGTTTAATCCATAGTTTTGCAGAAACTATTGTGGCCAATCCAAGATGAATTTTGCAAAACTGGAGGAGGTTTATGTTCCTAAGATGCTAACCAACAAAAATGTATCTCACTTTATGTAGAGGTATTACAGAATGAGATATACATGCACATCTTCACAACCTATTTTTCAGACTATGCAAAATTTTGTTTCAGACATATTTTTGCAGAGCCTATTGTGAACAAATGGAGCAGAATTTTAGGAAACTGAGCGAGGTTTATCTCAATAACATATTTATCTAAAATAAAATATTTCACTTTTTACATATCTATCTTGGATTGAGATATAAAAGGGTATCACTAGACCCCAATTTTGCAGAATTTATAGAGAAAAATGCACAAAGGAAGGAGGCAGTTAGCGACTTGGAAGCCTCATCATCAACTAAGAGTTTCTATCAAATTCGAATTTCTCTTTTTTGTCACCATCAATCCATAAATATAGTGCCAAATAGATTTATTAGTTTTGAGTGTCCTTTATTTAAGTTCTATTTATGTAATATAGTTTGAGATATTTGTAAACCAATTTTGATATTTTTTCAAGATATTCTAGTTTAGAATTTGTATAAATATTTCTCATTTGGAAGTATTGAGTGTGGATTAATTGGTGAATGTTTCTGTAGCTGTAATATTCTGAACCCAAGGGTCTTTTGTATCAAGTTCAAGTCAGCAAACTAGATCACAGGAAATAAATCATCATATTACAAGATTCATGTGTTGGGCCATTGCAGTGAAGTATTTCACTTGTCATTTTGTCAATTTTCTTATGTTTTCCATCCATTCATGAATGTGTTCTAAATTTTAATGTGACATTAGGGGAATTTCATTAGGGGAATTTTGAGGTCTAAAATGGGTCTCTTAAGGAAAATGTACAATCAAAATTCACTTTATGAGAACCAATCACATTTTAGGGGATGACATCATCCATAATAGTTGAGATGACATTGCTTGAATTAAAAGTACCTACTTGTCATATTCTCAATGGTGGGTAAAAACTCATGGTTAACCATGGTAGTGCTCTAAGTACTTTTAAAGTCAAAGTAAAGTACTCATAATAAATGTTATTTCACACTTTTTGAATAAAAATATATTATTGTCATTATATATTTCTTGAAAGAAACAATGCATATCCTTATACATTTATTATATTATATTATTTTTATATAGTATATTAATTACATGTTATTATAAAATTTAAATAATATAAATTTTAATTAATAGCATATAAGATAATTAAGAATTTATAAATTTATATTTATATTTTCTTTTAAGTTATTTAAGTACAAAGGAAAAATGCATTATTTGTTAAATGATAATGAATTTTTCTTGAAAAGCTCATTCTTATTTATAGTCACATCAATACAATTTTTTTATTAATTTTATTTTGGTACAAATTTTGAATTGAATTTAACTATGGTTACATGGATTGTGGTGCAAAAAGTGAATGGAAAATTCACAAATATTATTTTATTGGTTTAGCTATTATTTTATTATTTCCTTAGGAGGCCCATTTTAGACCTCAAAATTCCCCTAATGAATCAGGAATTTTTTTTTCTTCAGAATTTGTTAAAAGCACTCTGTTATTGATTGATTTTCATTTAATTTTTTTCTACTAATATCCAGACCAGGGAACCCTTAATTTCTCCCTGATTTTGATTGACCTCTGTCTTTTCACCCTTAATTCGGATTTAAGAACCATTAATTTCTCTTTATCCCGATCAAAACCATTTCACCATCAGCCTTTAAAGATCTAAAGTGACTCTGCTATCTTGCCCTGTAAACATTTACATTTAGACCTTGATCATGATCTGACTGCTTGACACATTGACTCCATTTGCCCAATGGAATACAGATCTATAGCTATCCATCTAGGTAAATGATTTCTCCACCAACCAAATCAAAATTCCAAAACCAATTTTCCCCATATAACTAACCTAAAATTAGATATAATCAAAAAAGTTAAATCATATAGAGAGAGCCCTCTCTAAGAATTAGGAAGGCTAGATCCTAAGGCTTAAAAGTAGGTTTGTGGTTACCTCAGTGAATTCTTTCTTTAACCTTGAGAAATTACTGAGTGATAACAGAGTGAATCCGATCGTATTATTTACTGAGGTTCGGTAAGTGCAGAGAGATGAAAACAACATGATATTCCAGTTGGATTTGTCCATCCCAATCGTACGCTGAAGCATAGTGACTAGAAATTTGTTCACGACTTTAACCCGGCCATTGGCCTGAGGGTAGTACGACGCTGAGCTGTCGTGACGCAGACCCATCTTAGAAGTCAACTCAACCATCATGTAATGATGAAAATTAGAACCATGATTGGTAATAATGGCTTGAGGGACACCAAACCTAGTAATGACATGATTGAACAGGAATTGTGCAGCTATCTTACCATCAGCCGTAAGTGTAGGCATCAACCCATTTCGTGAAGTAGTCGATGGCAACAATAATATAAGCATGCCCCCCGGCTAAGTGAGGGTTACACATCATAAAATCGATGCCCCACTTCGCAAAGGGACCAACGGTAATGACAAGATGAAGGTGTGTGGGTGGCGCGCGCATCTTGCGCTGGTAAATCTAGTAATCATGACACTTGCGGAAAACAACTATGTAGTCTTTAAAGATTGTAGACCAGAAATATCCTGCATGTAGAATCTTCTGTGTAGTATCATATCCAGACATGTGACTGCCATAGGCGCCAGATTGGCAATCATTGAGAACCTTTTCAGCCTCCTCGAGAGTCAAACACCAGCGAAGAATAGAATTAGCTTCGATGTGGTAAAGAGTATCTCCGACTATGCGATAAGGTTGCGAGTGATGGCAGATGCATCGACGAGCATCCTTAATCAACTCTGATTGGAAGGTATAAGTCTGAAGATATACGATGATATCACTATACCAAGGATCGAGGGTGCTAATGAGAAAAAGTGTGTCATCTAGAATGCATTCCTCGGAACCAGATAGAGCAGATTTAGAAGGGAGAGAACAAATCAAATCGGCAAAAACCAATGATTTCTTTGATTTGGCAGTAGTAAACTCCAAATAGAACTCTTGGAGAATAACGATCCACTTCGAGTATTTTCCCCCCAGCAATTGACGAGACAATATGTAGGTCATGGGGTTGTAATCAGAAATCACGGTGACAGTGCGCAGGAGAATATAATGACAAAATTTTTTAACAATGTTAAAAACAACCAATGGCAACTTCTCGACATGTGCATAACTTGTTTCGGTATCGAGAAGATTGCAACTTAAATAGTAAAAGATATTCTCGTCCCCATCATCGTCATCTTGTACCAGAACCATGGCAATAGTAATGAATGTGGTAGCCAAATAGAGGGAATAATCATGTTGATAATTAGGAGGACGCAATAGAGGAGAATTGATAAGCAATGT
Organism: Pinus albicaulis; assembly: GCA_034641835.2. Classification (NCBI taxonomy): domain Eukaryota; kingdom Viridiplantae; phylum Streptophyta; class Pinopsida; order Pinales; family Pinaceae; genus Pinus; species Pinus albicaulis. The sequence continues at coordinate 93,764 of JAXQQM020057683.1, read as the reverse complement.
CTTTAGTGCATCGAAGGATTTTTGGGCAATCTCATCCTAGAGGAACGCGACACCTTGGTTAAGTAATCTCATGAAGCCTTTGGCTACTTCAGCATAGTTCGGTATAAAATGGCACAGGAAATTAGAATTCCCTTGCAGACTCTACAATTGATGTAAAGAGGAAGGGGAGGGGAGATTGACAATAGCTTCAACCTTGAGAGGATCGAGACAAATCCCGTATTTAGAGACGATAAACCATAAGAGTCTACCAGAATCAACGCAGAAGATGCACTTATGAGGATTGAGTCGAATGTTATAGCGTCTACAACAAAGAAATATTTGACGGAGATGATCCTGATGGTCTTTGCGCATTGTAGGATGAGTCGAAAGTTCATCCAGATAAGGTTGAACAATGTGCTTGATGTCATGGAAAGCATATGACATTGCTCTTTGAAATGTAGCCCCAACATTTTTCAAACCGAAAGGGAGCTTCTAATAGGTGAAAGTACCCCAAGGACAGATGAAGGCGGTCTTCTGTTGATCAACCGAAAGAATATTGATATGGTTGTACCTAGAAAAACCTTCCATAAGAGAAAATATCTCACTCCCAGCATAGTCATCAATGATCTGGTCAATAAAAGGAGTGGGATAATTATCCTTAGGGCAAGCACGGTTGATATCACAGTAATCGACATAGACACAAATTGTACCTTGTTTCTTATCTACATGAACAATATTAGAAATGCATTTTGTCAAGGGAATTGGATAAATGAAACCAGCTTTAAGAAGTTTTTCAACTTCACCCTTAATAGTGGCCGCTTTTCTAGGGTGCACGGGACAAAGATGCTGGCGAGTAGGCTTCGCATCAGGATAAGTAGGGATCTCATGCACCACTATACTCAGATCATTATTGGGAATTTCTTCATTAGACCAAGCGAAAACGTCACGAAACTCACAGAAGAGACTAGTATAGACCTCGATCTCATTAGGAGAACAGGTCACCGCAATGTGGATGTTCTCGACAACCGCGGTCTTAACAGAGATGTTGATAGGCATATTTTGCATAATTTTCCCCAAGTTACCTTCCACAAAGACTTCATGTTTCAGGATCCGTGTTTGAAGCGGATGATAAGGAACTTGGGAAGAAAACTTCTTAAGACATTTAGACATGGCCCCAAAGCTAGGCATGAAAGAGGAACAATGATGATTATCGTCCCAAGGAGGATCCTCGAGAGACATGGTTTCCATGATGGACTCATCAATTGGAAAGATCTATGTTAAAGGATCGGGAAAATCCGAAGTGTCGAGCCAAGGGGATTGAGAATACGCGTCAAGAGACATACTCAAAGGAGCATGATCAATGGGAGGATGAGCCGAAGCCGAAGGAAGTTCACAATAATTAATTTCTATTAGGCTTAACGTCATCATGTCACCAAACGAATCGATCTTCTCGGGTGAAGGGATGATCCATGGATCAGAAGACCTGGAAATCATATTAACCTGAGCAGTGTTGGGTGGAGCAAGGGAAAAAAGACCCATGAGGGCAAGATCTTTGAAAAGACCTAGTCCTATGCTCTCATAAGGCATAGGAATATGATCTACATATGGAACGTTGCTCTTGGAAGATGAAGAAGTGAAAAAGGCCAACTGATCAACAGTAATGATCTTTCCTTCGTGTGGGAATTGAAGAACAGGAAAGAGAGTGGACAGGATGCATAGCATGGCATGAGTCCAACTATGGCCGAGGAGAAGATTGTAATTGAGCTTGGCGTCAACGACTTCAACCTTGACGTTAACCATTTTCCCTTTTAACGTAATGGGTAAACTAGCGAGAACACCAAGAGGGTGAGATTCTCTTCCATCAAAATCTTCTAAAGAGTTTGGAGATATATTAAGGGCTGGAGAACCGATGGATTTCCAGCAAGCCGAAGACATGACACACGTAGATGCACCCTCTTCCACGACCACTCGGTGGATATTCTTTCCATTATTCCCAACTTGAATGATCAGTGCAAGTTGGTGAGGGAGACGTGGGATGAAATTTTCCAAATCGAAAGTGATAAGGCTAGAATTGGCAGGATCAACCCCTCCGATAGTAGATAACAAATCCTTTCACTGTGACAAGCATCTCTGAAGCACTTACAATGCAGACATAACATATGGCGCTTGAGCCAAATCCTCAACAATACTATAATGTTGAGCGGCATGGGCATTGGGATTGTAGGAAGGCTTACGGAGTACACCTTTGGAAGGTGGCCATACATTGGGCTCAGTATTGGGCCTTTCAATCTGAAGAGGGCCAGAAGCGGGAGGGGGAGGAGGACCATCAACGATCTCCTTCCCCGCTGCCTGATGTGGTTCAGTATAATATTTCGATAGGGTAGCGATAGAGACGAATGCAGGACCGTTCATCATGAAAACTTGAGAGCCAAATGGGGCGAAGGACTGAGGTTGCTCCACCAACTGAGTTTTCTGTGATGGGAAGGGTTCTTTAAGAATGGTTGGAGTACCTTGGTTGGCTTTGAGCAGTATACTCACTTCGTCCTGTCATGGACAGTCCTTGGTGAAATGTTCTTCGTCACAAATCAGACAAGGGTACCTCGGTTTTCATTTTGAACCATCATCAGTACGATATTTCTGAGAATCCTGTTTCGGGGTATCGACTTTGGCCTTACCTTTACCCTTCTTCTTACCCTTGGAAATTCTATCTGTTGGATTAGACTGGATGACATTCACTTTCGCGGTTTTACCAAAATTCAGAGGTGACTGAGAAGCAATATCATTGAAAGGAGTATATTTTTGCTTCGTAGGATTTGGAGAAGACTTCTGAGAAGTATGAGACACAGAACCGATACTATTGTCAACAGATGGCGTCGCTGGTGCTTTGGAAGTTCCAGGTTGAGAGGCATCAGGCAAGAGTTCGTAAAATGTGCCAGACTGAGAGTACACAAGATCAAGGTACTTGGCACGAGCGTTGGCTTGTTCCTCAGTAACACATGCCCCCATAGCAATGTCCTTGGAAATCGGAGCAACAAAGGAGGTAGTGAACCAATCAGTTAGAAGTTGATCAAGAATATCAAACTTGATCAAGTGAAGACGTCACCTCCACTCATGAATATGATTAGAGATATGAGTAGATCGATCTAGTTTCAAGGATGTGAGGAGGTGCGTCCCAGTTTCATACCGAATCAGTAACTGAAAGTGTGTGAGAAACACCATGGATAGAGAGTTGAAATCTTGGAAAATGCCACGAGAGAGTTCAATATACCACTTGGCAGCAGCACCGATGAGAGTCCTTTGGAAAATATGGAGTCGAATGGAATCGTCCACCCAAGAGTTAGAGGAGTACCAAAGATGGTACGTCATAACATGCACCTGGGGGTCTTCTTTGGACTTGCCCTCAAATTTGGGACAACCTCCAAGGATTTTAGTCGGAACTGGAGGCCAATATGGATTATGAAGGATAGGATTGTTTGTCAAATTTGACACATCAGGCAGTTCCAACGTAGCAAGGAAAGGTAATTGCGGATTGAAAGGCATTGCAGGCCGTTGATAAAGACCATTATTAGGATTCCAACCAGGTTTGGAGAAAGTCTTCCCCCATATGTTTTGTCCCGGAGGAGTTTGTCCATAGAGGTTATAAGCATGATAATTCTGCCCATACGTTGGTTGAGGACTAGGATATTGATTCGGAGCGAACCATTGAGACCCTATCTAAGAAACATATGGGTTTTGTTGTAGAATATATGAAATGCCTTGAGGTATATATGTAGTGCCTTGAGGCGCACTGTATATTATCTGGGATTGACCTTAAGGAATGTAAGTAACACTTTGGGGAGCACTATATACCATTTGGGATTGACCTTGAGGAATGTAAGTGATGCCTTGAGGCTGAACGAGTTACCCCTGGAATGCAGGTTGACCTGGATGCTGTGGTTGGACAAGCTGTCCCTATGGAGCAGGTTGACCTGGATACTGTGAGCCAACGGGTTGCCCTTGTGGAAGACGTTGGCTCGATGGTTGAGATGGGCCAAGTTGCCCCTGAAGACCAGGGTGAACCTGTTGAGCAATAGAGGGTTGGCCTTGTTTTACAAAACTTGGACCTTGCTGAGTGTAAGTCTGGTGTTGTTGCACAAAATATTGTCCCTGTGATGAACAAATTTTCCCCTGAGGAATATAAGATACTCTCGGTTGAATATAATATTGACCAACAAGACCATAGGGTTGTCCTTATTGAACTAAAGGTTGCCCCTGAGGACCATAGGGTTGTCCCTGTTGGACTGAAGTTTGTCCCTGTAAGGGTTGTACTTGTATACCAAAGGGTTGTCCCTGTTGATATGTGAATTGATTGGGGTCAATCAGAGGAAAATACACAGGATTTACATACTCATCATAATGATGTGAAGGATTAACAGAAGTTTTCGGTTGTTGAGAACCCTGAGGGGTGGAATTCTGCTGCTGAATGGCCAACAAGTACTGATCGAACGTCAAACCTCCAGGAATGGAAGTAGAAGCGATGGGTGCACTACTAGTAAGTTTGATTCCTGAAACGTGAGGTTGTGATACACTCATGGCGAACCTAATGGGTATCGTGGGATCGATAAAAATTGACCTACAAACAACATAAGATGATGATTGAGTTGAAATAACAGTCAACGCAGATGAGGCCACACAGATAGTGGGTCGGATTGGGATAGACGTAACAATCGTCGACGAGATGGGAGTCGAGGGTGATGCTCCCGATACAGTGACAGAAAAGCTTCCTGAGGGAGTCGATGTACTTGACCGAGTCAGGTTCTGATACATTGATGCAACACCTAAATGATTTGACCCAAAGTGCGATAACTGGGTGGAAGAGATACTAGTTGCGAGGAAGGTTGACTCGAGACATACGGAAAATTCTCCGGGAAGAGTTAATAATCCCCTGTAGAAACATAAATATATTCACTACTGATGGGACTCGAAGAATCCATGTCAAATGAAGCCATGGTATCACCGAAAAGATGACGAGCAGTGGCAAGTAGAGTGGTGGCAAGTAAGGAAGGTTCCGAAGTAAGCAGAGGAAACTCTTCTTCATTTCCAAATCCAGCCCCAATGTCCGGAGGTTTCCAATTAATATCAAATGGCTCCTCAGGAGGAGATCGAGTAGCAAGGGGTAAGATACTCGGAATAAGAGCCTGCCGGTAATCAAGAGGCCTAGTAGGCCGAGGTATCCCTAAAGAAAATTCAAGAGAAGGATCTCCACTAGGAGTCGATGAAGTAGACGGTGAAACTGGTGGTTCCACCACAATGATTTTGTCTCAAACCAGGAGAGAAACGAGATGACCAATTCGAGGCTTCAAGACCGAACACCAAGGAATTACTTAAGAACAAGCCAAGAAAATATCTTTAATGGGAATATGATCATGGGAAATTAATTTTATGACACCTAAGAGTAAGATATATATGGAGACCCATTATTCCTTTTAGGTGGTGATGGAGTAAAATTAGTTGGTCGATCACTCGATCCTGAGTTTTTCAGAGTTCCTATATGATCCTCGAATCACATATTTAATAACATCGATGGAACCCACTTTGAATAAAACACCTATGTTCACTTCAACCGTCCAGCAACACATGTATACCTCATTCATTCCACCTTTGCATATGAAACTTTTTGGGCATCTCCCGGTTAACAGCTGAAACAAGCATATAAGCCTTATCTCATTTCTCTGGGTGCACCTAACAACACCCAACGCAATGGTACTAGAGTTGAACCTGGAGGAAACATAGTTACTATGGATCCCCGGTTGCTTTAATCTACTGATCGACATAGAGTTGATGCGGTCGATCCAAGTTCCATGCATTATTCTCGGTACTCGCTGGTAGGACCTGCTCGCTTATGCTGCGGAAGCACCTTGAACAAACCCTTTAGTGTCGACTTTCGATAAGCACAAAACGCACGATTCTATCAGAAAAAATGCCCCAAAAGAAATACAACCCTCGATCAATAGACTCAAGAGTCAAGAAAATAGGCAAAAGATGACTCTAGTTATTTTCAAGTTGAAACGAGCGTGAAAGGACAAGTGCTTGATGATATTTGTATTTTAGAGAGTCACATAAAGACCAAAATGACTACTCAGGAAATATAAGCAAGAGGGTGTACCAAGTTTCTGTGAACTGAAATATACACCTTGGTGATCAAATGAAAAAGAAATGACCAAGGACTTAATGTACGTACAGGCAATCTCCCCGAATGTTGTGTTCAGTGTATCACGGTTACAGGGCGGCAGACTCAGCTTCCTATGGATAAAGGATTGCAGCCTATGAGGGTCTCCCTTTATATAATCGATGGTATGGGGAGCACAAGTTCGTGATAGTTATATCTAGTGCTAGTTGGCAAATGACAGCTACTAGGTTTAATGATGTTGAAACACGTCACTAGCCTAGACCTCTAAAATGTGTGTGTTAGGTTTCAATGCTTCCTTAGGTTGATTGAATTGATTTTAAAGTTGATCTTGAATTAATGTTGCAATTTCAAGGCCTTATTGAACGTAATCTCGAATTCTTAATGCACATCTATATGCAAAATAAAATCATTCCAATTCGATGAATGATAACTAAGAGAGGGATAATAGATCATAACAAAGTAACAATCAATCAAATACAAGAAGAAATTTCTCCAATGCATCTAAGACAACCTAAGCAGAAAATGAAAAGCTCTTTCCCTATTCACTAAAAGCTACTAATGTAAAAGAAAATTTTCCATTTTCAAACTAAGAGGAAGAATGAAAATTTTTCATTTTAGATGAATAAGAAGAAAAAATTGACTATGACACGAAAGGAAAAAAGAGACTAATTTTGAGAAATTCGAATGAAACGATCTAAAGCAATGAGATCAATCCAATACGAACATCAAACACACCCAAAACAAGATGCATTCTTCCAGGAAAACATGGCTTTCAAACTAGTTCAATGAGCAATGTAATCTATGCTTAAGGTGATAGACGGAGAGTTGAACGAAATCCAAGACGATCATTCAACAACCCAAAGACACAAAGAATCAGAATAAAAGCTAAAAAAAACTAGTCAACAAAATGAAATGACAATGACCAAACTGACTCAAACTCAACTCAAAAGGTTCAGTGAGAAGGTAGTTGGTCAAACGGCATACAACACTTAGAAACCCTAGGGTGACAAAACTCCACTGATCAGATGAGGGAAAAATAACTGAGTAGGATGAGAAAAAAGAGTCAAAACAATTCCAGTGGACCAATTGAAAGATGAAAATCCAAACCAGAGACAAGAGAATCTGACAAAACTCTAGGAAAAGACTTAAAATTTTAACCTACAGGATTCAGTGCGTCTATGAGGCTATAATCAGCGCAAAATAGAGGATGGCGCGCCTATGACAAAGGAAACAAGCACCAATCAGCGTGAATGTTCAAGCAATAGCAGCGCTAAGCCAAAAAACCATGGAAAAAATAAAAAACCACTGAGCATAGGTCAGACTTAACACTCTGAGATTGAATGTGATGGCTGAAAACAATTAAACAGGTAGAGAAAAGTAAGAAGACAATTAAACAACCAAAGTCGAACAAACAAGAAAAATGCTAGGCAGACAATGAGAGACAACAAACACACTAATCCCCAGTATGGTCGCCAACTTTTTGAGCAGGTAAATCCCCTCTGCAGATAGAGGTGATCCCTCTATCCCTGAAGTGAGTCTAGCAACAAGGGAACATGCTAATATTTCAGACTCCTAGCTTATGAATGGAAATGAGTTGGGATAAATAACCTACCTTGGTCCAATGCTCTTATCATAGCTTGTGACAGTGATCTCTTGATCTTCATCTTCACACGTCGTGGTCCTTTAGTGGTAATATCCGTGTACCTGCACAAGGATCATAGAACAGTGACATCATACTAAAACGTGCTTTCATTCATAACTATTAGATTGGTTAAGGAGAATCAAACATATCGCATAAGATTAAACATATCAAACGCAAAGCGGGAACCAAAAATCTAGTCATGTATTAATAAGTAGAGAAAAGGAGTTTACAACCGTGAAGCCTTGACGTTGCAGGCCTCCTTCGACGAGTTCAGTCAAATCAAGCATCCGTCGGGGATCGGACTTTGTGAGGCAATGGGCCTAAACTCTCTCTCGACAATGGATTCCTATCTACTTTGTTCTTCACACTAGCTATAGTAAGGACTGTTCAACTAGCTGAAACTATGTGAGAAGGATATATTTATAGGAGAGGAGGAGGTGATTTGGGATCCCTCATAAGGTGGAAGGGAGGCCTTATCATTTAGGAAGTTTCTCAAATGTAGGAAACAAGAATCCAAAGGGATTAATTCGACGTTATTCAGTCAAACAAACCATGATGACTCCGCTCACGAAGTAGTTAGGAATGGAAACTTCACTTCTATTTTAAAAAACTTTACAAAAACTATTGAAATTTGGTTACCGGAGGACATGTGGTTCCCTAAGGCTTTGATCTCTGGCCTAGGGAAAAGTGTCCAAATGTATTTCACTTTTTCTCCTAAAGTGACTTTATAAGTTATAAAGTCAAATCTAAGTTAAAATTGACTTTAAGTGATAAAGTTACTAAGTCTAATTTTAAAGTGACTTTAATAAATTCAATGTGAAATTAGAAAGTGAAAAGTGACTTTGGAAATAAATGACTAAGAGGGTCTTTATTAAAGTGGGGTGAATTAAAAAATAAAAAGTGAGATTTTAAATGCACATTTAATCTCAACCCTAGATCTAACGCTATCTCAACCATTTGATTTAGGAATTCTCCAAAAGTCACTTGGGGTTAGGTTAAAGGAGGAAAAGAGGGAAAATATAATTCAATCTCTCATGAGTAGATTGAGAGAAGGAGAAGAAGAGAGCAAAGGAGATTTCTGAGTAGTGAGGTGAAGGAGAGAAAAACCTTGGCACACATACTGATGCAGCATTCAGCAAATCCGTATAGCAAGGATTGGCACACAGTTCAAGGCAATTTGGGCACGTATTCCTAGTCAGTCGTACAACATTCTTGCACAGATTTCGAGGTGAGGGTTTTTTATTTTGTGGCACAATTTTTGAGGCATACTGTACAATTTGTTGTTGTACCTGTGCACAAAAAACAAGGTAGATTCCGTACAACATTTATTGTTATCCCTCTACATGTAGTTCGAGGAGGCCGTACAGTGGCATTTATTGCTACTCTACACGCAAATCAAGGAGGTCGTATAGCAGAATTTATTGCTGTGTTTCTAGGCACGGAAACAAGGAAGTTTGTACAACATTTATTGCTGTTCCTTTTTTCTATTTGCACATTTTTCAAGGCAGTGGTTAAGCACGGAAAACGAGATAAATTATATTTGTTTGGTTGCTGATATTTTTTTGAGTATTTCTCTCTCACTATAAAAGTAATTTATGATAAATAAAGAAGATCTTTCGAATTGGTTTTCCCCAAGAGTTGTAGGGGGTTTTTCCAAGGTCATATTGACCAAAAATCAGCGTGTCAAATTTCTGTGTGTGGCTGAAAATATTTGTGTTTTTATTTCTGCAATTTCCAGCATTTTGAAATTTCTAGAATTTGTGTTTTCAGAAAATATTTATTTTTCCAGCTTTTTGAATGTATGGTTATGGGAATGGGCATTTAACTTTATGGGATAAATAAGGAGAAACTGAAAACTAGAGTGGGTTATCAAATTTATACATGGTATCAGAGCTAGTTTGCTGAAAAGTGCAGTTTAGGACAGCAAAGAGAAAAATTACAGCAAGCTGATTTTACACATTGAAAACTGAACCTTTACCACATCAATGTCATTTTCAGTTTATTAGGACAACAAGCATGTATTTGTGCTTGAGGGTGGAGGATAGGTTGGATGGGCATAGAAACTAAAATATATGGAAGGAAAGAATGCAGAGCATCTTTGAGGAGGCAGAACTCTGGGGTATAATGGTGAATGCCCAACAACACCCTGTAAATGTGCCTACTGATGCTGTTCAGTTGGAAAAATTTAACAAGAAGAATAACAAGGGTAAGAGACTGATTCTGGATGGTATTAAAGACCATTGCATTCCTCATGTGAGAGGAAAGAGACTTTCTCATGAGATGTGGACAGCCTTGACCAATCTCTACCAGAGTACCAATGAGAACATAAAAATGGTCCTAAGGGAGAAGCTGAAGGCCATTAAGATGGAAAAGACTGATAGTGCTACTGCATACCTCACAAATATCACTAATTTGAGAGATGAGTTGGCAGCAGTTGGAGAGGTCATTCCACCCACTGAGTTGGTGAGGATTGTAGTGAATGGCCTTTCCAGTTCATGGCTGAGCTTTAATGATGGGATTGTTGCACATGAGACCCTTCCCTCTTGGGAGAGGTTGTGGGATGATTGCATACATAATGAAATTAGAAAGAACCATCTTGGGGAAGCCAAACCAGTTGAGGAGGATGAGGATGTAGTGTTGTTAGCAAGGGGCAATAAGGGAAAGGGAAAGAAGCAAGCTTCTACAAGTGGTGGTGGGGCCAAAGGAAAAGGTAAAGGGAAGCAACATGTGAACAAGGATAAGGACTATTCCAAGGTCAAGTGTTGGAATTGTCAGAGGATGGGATACTATGCATTTTTGTTTCCAGAGAAGAAGAAGAAGGGGAAGAATAAGACCATGGTAGCATCAACAGAGATAGAAGACATTTTGGAGAGCTTTGACTGAAAGTTTTGGTTCATTGCTTGTGAGTCCACTAGTGTAGGATCACCTACCACAGAGGTTGAGAGAGAGTGTGCATTTCCCTCCACTAGTGGAGCATATTTAGGTATTTGGTATGTTGACAGTGGGGCTTCACATCATATGACAGGAGTTCGCGAGTACTTCTCAGAGCTTTCAGAGAGTGGCACTGATATAGAGGTAGTACTCAGAGACGACATCATTGTTAGAGAAGTTAGTGTGGGGACATTGACATTTGATAGGTAACCCAAATCTCCCTTGAAAGTGTCAGATATTATATATGTGCCAGGGATGAGGAAGAACCTTATATCCGTCTCAGCATTGGAGGACAGAGGGTATGAGGTACTTTTTAGGAGAGTACATATGCTTATTTATCCCAGGGGCACTCCAGCTGATTCAGCTAGAGTAATTGGTGTACGCCATGCCAAGGTGTACAAGTTTGCGTTTAAGCTCCTTTTTTCATTGAACAGTAGTACCGGTAGTAGAGCTATCCGTTCAGAGCTTTGTGAGATTTTGCACCGTAGGATGGGCCACATGTATCATGGGGCCTTGAGGACATTGCGGGAGATCACTACAGGTGTGCTAGATTTCAGTTATGAACACCTAGAGACATGCAGAGGATGTGCTATGGGGAAGTTTTCCAAATCCCCTTTTATTAGCAATGACGACAGATTGACTGGGATTCTTGATTTGATTCATACCGATGTGAGCAGTCGGATGTCTCATGTTTCCTTGAGTGGATATGATTATTATTTTTTATTCATTGTCGACTTATTTCTTGAAGACCAAGGGTGAGGTCTTCAAGTAGTTTCAGGAGTTCAAAGCTCTTGTGGATACTCAGACAGGTCGGAAGATCAAGTCCCTCAGGTTGGACAATGGAGGGCAATACACCCTTGGTGAGTTTGTTTATTATTGTGCGGAGGTAGGCATCAGGAGGGAGTTCACAGTTCCTTACAACCCCCAGCAGAACAGGGTTGCGAAGAGGAAGAACAGATCCATCGTTGGGGTTGCCAAAGCCATGCTACATGATTAGGGGTTACCATTGTTTTTGTGGGCAAAGGCCTCCAACACTGCTATGTATTTGTTGAACAGGAGTCCACATCGTGCCTTGGGGCATGTGACTCTGGAGGAGTATTTTTCTGGGAAGAAGCCTGATGTTGGTCACTTCCGTATCTTTGGGTCTATTGCATACTCCTATGTACCCAAGGAGAAGAGGACCAAGCTAGGGCCCACCGTAAAGAAGGGTATATTTATGGGCTACAATGATAACTCAAAAGTATTTCGGATTTATATTCCTGCACAAAGGAGAGTTTTGGTCAGGCAAGATGTGAAGTTCGAGGAGGAAAGGGCTTTCAGAAGGTCATGGGAGTTAGAGTATCTGGATCAGCCATACCCTCAGGAGCAGCTGAGTTAGTGACAGGGATCCAGTGGGTAGGGATTAGGAGGTACATCAATTACGGTGTTAGGTCAATCAATGAGCAGTGGCTCAGAGAGTCATAGGGGTGGTGCTTTACGAAGCATGCAGAGTAGTTCAGTAGGTAGTACACTGATGGACAATTCACACGATACTTCAGCACCTACAGGTTCAGGTTCAAGCAGGAGGAAAATAGACAGACATTCAAGAGTTCAGGCTCCTGATGAGGATGAGGAGTTTCATTCTCTGGTGGGAGAAGTGTGCTCAGGGAAGAGGAAGCCCAAGTGGCTTCAGGATACCTTGAGAGAGGCCACATATATTGCTGGGCTAAAGAGACTAGTCAGAGAGAGCAGGCCACCTGAGAGGATCTATAGCTATATGGAAATGGTTTCCAGCATCGTTGACTCTGAACCTTCTAGCTATGAGGAGGTAGCTAGCCAACAGGTTTGGAGAGAGGCCATGCAGGAGGAGTATTCTTCTATCATGAAGAATGATGTTTGGGAGGTGGTGTCGAGGTGTGAGGGAAAATCCGTGGTTACTTCCAGATGGCTTTACAAGGACAAGCATGATTCAGATGAAAAAATTTAGAAATTCGAGGCAAGGTTTGTGGCTAGAGGGTTCTCTCAGGTAGAGGGAGTAGATTATGAGGAGACATTCACTCCCGTGGCTCGATATACTTCCATTCGCTCCATTATATCGATAGTAGCAGAGATGGGTTGGAAGATTCACCAGATGGATGTGAAGACCACATTTCTCAATGAATTCATACAGGAGGAGGTGTGCATTGAGCAACCATAGGGCTTTGAGGTAGATGGGAAGAAGTCCCATGTATGCATACTGAAGAAGGCCCTTTATGGCCTAAAGCAAGCTCCTAGAGCTTGGTACTCTAGGATTGATACGTACTTGCAAGAGATGGGTTTCATAAAGAGTGATGCAAATCCGAACCTCTAATTTATTGTGATAGGTGAGGAGCCTCTCATTCAGGTGTTGTATGTGGATGACTTGGCCATTACGGGTGCAGAGAGACTCATAGAAGGCTACAGGAGAGATCTTGCATTGGATTTCGAGATGAAGGACATTGGCTTGATGCATTAATTTTTGGGTTTGGAGGTGTGGTCGGAGGAGGGTGATTTCTTCCTGGGACATGGGAAGTTCATTGTGGACATCCTTAGTAGATTCCACATGGAGGATTGTAGACCCATGTCGAAATCTATGATCACTAACTAGAAGACGCTTCACGCTTCAGATTCCGAGTTGGTGGATCTTGTTGGCCACCTATAAAATTTGTTCTATCAAAAGGTGGCAAAAACATTTTTTGGAGCCTTCAAGAAATGGTTTATTGCATAAATGTTATCTCTTGAAGCCTCTTGAAGACATCATGCCCTTGTTTCAATCTTCATTACCGTTTCTATTTTCAAAGCTCAAAAATTCTGCTGCAAAATCCCCTTTTTCCCTTTCCTCCACTCAGAAACTAACCTTCATTTTTACTCTCTTTTTTCCCATCATTTTCCTCTATTTTCCATTTTTTCCTCATCTCCTCTTCATAAAATCCACCTTGCATAGTTTAAAACTCCTTTTTAAAATATATCGAAACCCCCAAAACCCTTTGAAAACCATTGAAAATCTATAAAAAACCCATTTTTTATTACAGACTTAAGCCCCCTTGGGCTAAGTCCTAAACCACTTCCCCTCCATGTGCCCCAGTGCTAGAACCAGGTGCTAAGGGTCCCAAGCGCTTATCGCTTCGGAACCGAGCAAAGAGCGCACAAGTCCATTTGCTGTATTAAAACCTCCGATGCGATTAAGCCCCATGTTTATAACCCCTGATTATATTGTTATCTCATATAACCCTTTGGCCCCGCAATCGGGCGCTAAAACATTGAAATATACCATCTTTGATCAATATTTTTTCTTTGTTAAATCGTAAAACCCTTTTATCCTAATTTTTGGTCTAATGCACCCATACGATGATTTTTAATGAAAAAATGGGTAGATTGAAATAGAATCGCATCATTTCTCCGATGCGATTAGACCCCATTTTATAAATTCCGCCTGGGACCAAGGGTTACGGTCCCAAGCACTAATCGCATCGCAAAATTTGAAAATGGTTAGATCAAAAGGGCCAAGCGCGAGGCTTCGATTGCGATGGCCCAATCGCGCAATCGCATCGGCCTTCCCTGATTGTGCAATCGCATCGGCCTCCCCGATCGAACCCTCGCATCAACCCACCTCCGATCGCCGTTTCCCAATTCATTCCCCACCATTGATTTGACCCTCAGATTAGCGGTTTGCATCTAATCGCATCGGAGATTTTCGTTACACCCTCCCTCTTTCCTCCTCCGATCATGAGTCCTCTGATTATATCTGGGCCATCCACGTGTCCGGATCGGACGGTCCTAGATATTTCCTGCATTATTACATCGCCCTCCACCTTCCACCAAGAGGATTTTAAATGTGTAATCCCCATCGTTGATCTCTACGCGATCAACGGTTCTGACTTATTTATTCCCTCTGCTCCTCATTTGACCTCCTCTAAACAAATCCCCACCGTTGGATGATGCCATCCAACAGCAACGCTCCTCCCCCAAGCCTTCTAAGCAGTTTTACCCAATAAACCACAGTATTTCTTAATTATTTTCGTGTTTTGTAGGTGATTAATGGTTTTGTCCATTATAATGAAAAAAAAGCCAAAAGCTGGGGATGAAAATTCTCATGCCTTCGATTCATCAAAGGGAACCATTCACAGGGTTCTACTCCATGTCTCGTCAATGCTTCATAGGCATTGATGCCATACGGGCCCAGTGCAGCACTACACATCAATAAGACATAGCAATACATAAAAGAAACAAAGAGTATCAGTGTTAAAAGATCTAAGCCAAAGAAAAAACTCATGTTTGAAGATTTCCTAACACAGTTTGAAGGATTAAGACACACATTCAGCAAATCAAAAGCCTAAATCCATGGATAAAGACGTCATAAAGACCGAAAGACACAGGTTAAGCCTGATCAGACCTAAACACAGATCTCAAGTAAATTAAAGGTGTTTTAGGAAAAGAAGAAGACATCTGTCGATCCGAGAAAGCCTCCACTGCCACAAGAAGAGGCCAATCGAACCCTCTCCAGCACCAAAAGCCAACCTATCCAGATCCTAAAGGCACCTTCAGCCTCACAGAAATCAAAGAAGGCTTAGTCATTACCTGAAAATCAGATATTAGCCTCAAACGTAGCCAACCAGTTAATTCTGCTAAGAGAATTTAATGCAAAAAATATTAGCGGAGTTACTACGACATGACACAGAGCCTCAAAAGACAACAAAGGCTCCCACCGAGCTTAACTCATAAATGTAAATCAATTAATACAGACAGAAAATCTGTAAGATTCTTCATTGAGCCCCTCAAAGGCCGTGAAGTATTAAGTCTGTATTAATTGACTCAGGAGATCTTTTATTAGATCCCACCTCCTCATTCTTCTATAAATACTTCTGTAGGAGATGAGAAATTGTTGGTCTCTGGACGTCTAATTGCATGTAATAGTTTTATGAAGCTACTGATGTCCTGTTTACAAATTGAAGATACATAAGCTGATATGAGAAGTCTGAAGTTGTAGAGACCCACCGGGCTTGCCGATTGTAACTGGTTTGAACATCAAATACAAGCTGCTGATTTATGGGATCCTGATTTATGTCAATGGTGATGTGTTCCTCACTATCAATTGTTATTTTCTTTAATGTTTTCACTCTGTCCACATTCTTTGATAAAGAACTGCAAATATAGAGCTAGGATTTACTCTCAACAGTACCCTACTCTTACTGAAAGCTTTATTTCTATGTTTTCTTCATTTGAAATTTCTCTTTAAAGAGTATATTGAAGCAGGTTGGTTTCAAAGTACTTTCCTGATCTAGATTGCTCTTTGTGATTATCATATGTGTTTTCCTTTATAATATGCTGAAATCAGGGTAGTTTCAAAGGACTCACCTGATCTTAAGCTATTCCAACTGTTTTTAAAATGTTTTCCAACTAAGAGTATATTAAAGCAGGTTGGTTTCAAAGTACTTGCCTGATCTAGATTGTTCTTTGTGATTATTATCTGTGTTTTCCTTTAGAATATGCCGAAGCAAAATAGTTTGAAAGCACTTATTTGATCTTAGGCTGTTCACTGTTCTTCATTTGTTTTGTTCTCCATTTCCTATCTGTTTCATTACGTAAAATAAACTTAAGAGATCCTTTTGACATAAGTGACTTGCCCCCATGGATCTTTCTTGAACCTTGCTGTCCAATTAAAATCCTCCTATGACTCCATAGCCAATGGGTTAAAACTGTTTTTGCCTTTTTTGTCAGCCGAATCATTCCTTCACTTGAATACATCTTCACCCTTTATTTTGAACTGCCTTCACCTTCAGCATGTCTTTTCCCAATAAAAAACAAACAAAAAAAACCCATGCTCTTCATAACTAGCCTAATATCACATTTCAGGCTTTAAAGATCACATCTTTAAACTCCTTCATAGAGAGATCCCTCTCTGGATTCAAGAGGGCTAGATCCTTGAATCCCAAAGTGGTTTGATGTTGTCTTATCTTTTTGTCTTGCCAATCTGGCCAAAACATAGGAACCCGAACATAATGGCGACCATACTGGGGAGTTTTTGAGTTCATAGTTACTTGGCCAGCTTTTATAAACTCTTTAGTTTCCCATACAACCACAGAAACTCAGAAAACCCAAAAATATTTCAGATTGGTATTCAATAAACATGGTAGTGGACCATAAAAACTTTTACCTCCAAAAGAGCTAAGAACATCCACTTGGCGACTCCACAATCCTACAGACCTTAAGACTCCACTGGGAGGACCCGTAATCATTATAAATTCATTCAAACTCAGTAAGAGGGCTTTAGGATTAAAGTTTTCTTAGCGAAAGATCAGTTAAACCTCTCAAAGATTATCATATCTGGTTAACACCTTTCTTATTTAGTTGGGTCTGAAAAACACAACATAGTGGCTCTTATAAAGATTCATACTAGAGCTCATCCTGACCCAAACCCACCTGAGACAGTTGATAACCCTGAAAGATTACTTAGGAAGTCTCCTAAGATAAAATTTTCAACTGTTTTTAAATCACCCTTGAGAGCTAATTCAGTTCCTGAAAATCTTGTAGCTCTACAGCAATCACCGGTGGATCTAAGAAGTCCATTTTGAACACGGTCACTTGACGATTTAAATCAGCTAGATTCAGAGTCTTCACTTTCATCCCCGGAACAAAGTGAACATCCTGGTAATAGAGAAACCACACCACTTGATTTGCATTTCCTTCTCAATTTAGGTGTCTCTCATCCAAGATCAGCTCAGCAAGCTATCCCTGGTCCACCCACATCTGTTCATCCAACATCCACTCTCCAAACCACTCCACTCCAGCCCACTATCCCTTTTGTTAATCCATCTCTTGTGAATCCACCTCCACCTCCAATCATGGCAGCATGGTATGCTCCCTTGGTGCTGCCCCAGCCTTTAGCTCCTTTACCTAATGAATATCAATCTAAGATTCCTCATTTCACTAGTAAAGAATCCACCACTGCTCAACACCATGTAGATAGGATGGGAGATGCCTTTGACTACATGGAAATAGAGGATGAAACAATTAAGATGAGGATCTTCGCTCAGAGTTTAGGAGGAGAAGTGAAGAAGTGGTTTAAAGCTTTGCCTCCTAATAGCATTAATGATCTTCCCACCTTCCATCAAACTTTCATAAACAAATGGGAAGTTAGAAGCAACCCTCTCCAAATCCTAGCCGAATATAAGAATCTTAAAAGAAATCCAGGAGAGAGTGTCCAGGACTATTCTACAAGATTTAACAGTATCTACAATGCTCTTCCACCACACATGAAACCTCCCCAAGGAATGGCCCTAGTAAAATACCTTGAAGGCTTTGATGTTGATATGGCCTACCAGCTTAGGGAGAGAGATTATAATAGATTGGAAGACATGCAGAAAGGAGCAGTGAGTGTTGAGGCAAACCTGAGTGAGAAAAAAGCCAGGATGAGGGTTGAGAAAAAGGTAACCTATAGGGATGAAAGCACAACTTCTGCATCTGATCCCAAATATGACAGTCTAGACAAAACCATGGAGAGACTAGGAAAAATGGTAGAAAATTTGACTATCCAAGTCAATAATCAGAACAGGAACAAAAATAAAAACCAGAACTTTAGGATAAATAACCCCTCAAATAGACAAAGAGACTCTGATCAAAAGGTCATCCCTCCATTCCAAGAGAACTTCCTTGATAAGGATGAAGGAATAATAGAAGAGTCGGAGGAAACTAATATGAATATGATGGATGTGGATGAACTAGACGACACCTTTCCCACAGAAGAAAACCAGACCTCATACTCACATTGGAACGAGGAAGGGTTGGAAACTGAGGACTATAGGTTAGGATTCGAAATTTCCATCATGCAGGTCCGAGAACAATATGACCTCAGGAGGAAAAAGAACATAGATGATCCCAAACCAAAGGTATCTGAAATCACCATTAATAAAAGGCCTAGAAAGACTCCCAAAGTGATCGCTAAAAGCAGTAAATCGACAGCTGAGAATTCTGGTAAAAACAAAGATAAGGACATTCAAACTAGTGACAAATTAAGTCAAGAACCTAGTAGCACTAGCATTGCAGCTAATGCTCCTGATAAAACAACTTCAAAAATTGTACACACTGAAAATCAGCAACCTGATATTGCTAATAAAACGATGCCCAACAAGACAGAATTAAACCTTTCAAAGAGTCAATCTGCTTTTAATTTGGAAAATGAGATTGCCAAAATTAAAATTTCGGTCCCTCTCATTGAGTTGGCCACCCAGGATGTATATAAGAGTCAAATTTTGAAAGCTTTAAACTTAGGAGAAAATAGTGACACCATCAATTTGAATGATGAGCAACCTCTCTCTTGTTCGGCCCAAAAATTGAAGGGAAATTTCAAGAAGGGGTGGTACCTCCTTTCTATGTCAGCCTCAATATCCATGACAAAATCCTGCATAATACTATGCTTGACTCTTGAGCCTCACACAACCTTATGCCAAAGGTGATAATGGAAAAGTTAGGACTAGAAATAACTAGACCTTATAAGGATTTATATTCTTTCGACTCTAGCAGGGTGAAGTGCCTTGGCCTAATCAAAGACTTTTGTGTGAGTTTGACTCAAATCCCAGCCAAGTGCATGGTTATGGATGTTGTGGTGGCTGATGTGCCTCCTAAGTATGGCATGTTGTTGTCAAGATCATGGGGTGCCAAGCTGCAAGGTACAATGCATATGGATGGGACATATTCCACTATCCATGTCTTTAGCCAGCTTAGAAGACTATATAAAGAGGCGCACATGAAATTCATGGTCAGTAGCCTAGGAAAGCCTGAAAATTCCCCCATTTACTCTGTCCATACAGACCTGGATTCGTTTATCCTTTACAATAATGAATCCACAAATAAGCCAAAGCTAGAAGACATCGACTCAGATAGCCAGTTAGAGGCCCCAAATCTAGAAATAATGGTAGTTATAGATATGGAAGAAAAGGAGAGAGAAACTTTTGAACAGTGCGTTGAAACAACAAACCAGAGTGAAAAAATCCAAGATGGAAAACAACAGACTACCCGTCACGCTGAACTCCATGAAAATCCTAAGGAACCAAACCCATCACGACATGTTGTGGATCTCAGAACAGAACGTAATTATGAACAAGGCAATAGGGATGAAAACGACGTTAACCCTACAAACAATCCCTTATGGTGCATGAAATTTGACAGGTCTTGCACTAAAAAGAGTGCGGGAGCTGGGGTATGGTTGGTCGACACTGAAAACAATCACTCCGAGAGCCATGCTTTCAGGCTAGATTTCAAATGCACTAACAACATCGCAGAGTATGAGGCTCTCCTCCTAGGATTGCGTCTATTGAAAGAACTAGGAGCCAAGAAGATAATTGTTCAGGGAGACTCAAAATTAGTCATCAAACAGCTAAATGGAGAGTATGTTGTAAAGAATCCTAGACTAAGGGTATACAGAAATAATGCCATGGATTTCCTGAAAACATTTACAAAACATGAACTCGTGTTTGTCCCAAGGAGTCAAAACATAATTGCAAACAGATTGGCCTGCGCTGCCAGTTCATGTCAGGAATCATCTAGTGACAAGCAGATCATCATTCGAACAAAATATAGGCCTGTAATGCCAGATAATGAGAATTATTGGCAGGTCTTTGAGGGCGACAAACAAATAGAGGATTTCTTGCTTGACAGGAACAAGTTTGAATTATCTGATTCAGTTTCTAAATCCAATGAAAATTGCCTAAACAAAGTTCCCCCTGAGGAAGAGGAACTGTCCGGTTCCGTAAAAATCAACATGCTAACTAAAAAACTTGGAACTCATACTGAAGAGTACGAGGATGCAGAAAACAAAGACATTGAGGTACTGCCATCAAAGGACAAGAACATACCTAGGGGGTTAGCACCATTAGAGGACCTGTTCGATTTTAACGACGTAGCAAAGAAACCCACTGTAGAATATACAGAGTTTGATGTTGAGGAATGCAACATAGGCACCAAGGATAAACCTAAAATGATTAAAATAACTAGGTCCTTGCCACCAGACATGAAAAATAAATACCTTGACTTATTTAAAGAGTTTGCTGATGTGTTTTCCTGGAGCTATGAGGACTTAAAAGCCTACGATACAGAAATCATCCAGCACAAGATCCCATTGAAAGAAAACCAAAAACCCTTTAGGAAAAAATTGCATCGAATTAACCCAATACAACTACCTCTAGTAGAAAAGGAAATCAAGAAAATGTATGAGGCAGGAATCGTAGTGCCTGTGAGGTTTTCAGATTGGGTTTCTAACATTGTAGCCGTGAGGAAAAAGACAGGAGAAATCAGAATATGCATTGATTTTGGAAACCTTAATAGAGCCTCCCTAAAGGACAATTACCCTTTACCCAAAATGGAACAAATCCTACAAAGGGTAGTTGGTTCAAAAGGGATTTCTCTGTTAGATGGTTTTTCAGGGTATAACCAAGTTTTAATACTCCCAGAAGACCAACTCAAGACAACTTTCACCACTCCTTGGGGCACTTTCATGTATGTGAAAATGCCTTTTGGATTAATGAATGTTGGGGCCACTTTTCAGAGGGCCATGGACATTACATTTTCAGAGGAAATAGGGAAATTCATTGTAATTTACCTTGATGACATAACAATTTATTCCAAATCTGATGAAGAGCACCTTAAACATCTAAAGGTCCTTGAAAAGTGTAGGAGGTTTGGACTATATTTTAATCCCAAAAAGACAGTGTTTGGCCTACAAGAGGGTAAACTCCTTGGCCATATTATATTAGAAAAAGGGATTAAAATAGATCCAAAAAGAGTCGAGGGAATACTACAGATTAGCCACCCAAGGAACATAAAAGAATTGCAATCCTTTATTGGAAATATTAACTTCTTAAGGAGGTTTATTCCCAACTTAGCAGAGCTCCTTAGGAACATGACTAATATGCTCAATAAAGAAGTAGGAGTGAAGTGGACTGTAGAAGCCAAAAGATCCTTTGAATTGGTAAAACATGCACTCACCCGAGCACCAGTCCTAATCAGCCCTGACTTTTCAAAATATTTCCTTATTTTTTCCTTTGCCTCAAAGCATACTATGGATGCAGTCCTGTTGCAGAAAAACCCAGAGGGATAGGAACAACCTATTGCTTTTTTCAGCAAGGCTCTAAGGGATGCGCCCTTGAAATATAACATAATGGAAAAACATGCCTATGCTTTGGTAAAGGCCTTAAAGGACTTCAGGGTGTATATTCTGCATTCTCACATCATTTCTTATGTGCCTAACATAGTGGTAAAAGACATCTTGTCACAAGACCCAGATGGAAAGAGGGGTAAATGGATTGTTGTAATATTAGAGTATGATTTGGAAATCAAACCCACAAAACTCATTAAAGGTCAGGGCTTAGCTCAATTAATGGTTGAATCTAATCTACAAGCCCTTGATATTAACATGGTAGATGCCTTGGATGAACAGCTCCCACTGTGGAAGAGTAGTTCCAAAACTTACCTTGGTACGCTGACATCTTGTATGTGCTTACAAATCTTAATGCTCCTCCTGGTTTATCAAAAACAAAGGCAAGGTTTTTAAAGTTGAAAGCTAGGAACTATTGCATTTTAAATGAATGTTTATATTGGAAAAATGCTAATGGTTTATTGCTTAAATGTTTGCCTGAAGTTGATGCAGAAAGGATCAAGCATGAATTCCATGAAGGAGAGTGTGGAGGTCATCTCTACTAGAAAACCACAACCAATAAAATCCTTAGAGCTGGCTATTACTGGCCCACCCTCTTCCAAGATGTCCATAAAATGATAGTTGCTTGTCACAAGTGCCAAGTTTTTGAGGGAAAAAGAAAACTCCTTCCTTTACCATTACAACCTATCAATGTTGAAGCTCCTTTTCAACAGTGGGGCCTAGATTTCATAGGAGAAATCAATCCTGCTTCATCTACCCAACACAAATGGATTCTAACAGCCACTGACTACTTCAAAAAGTGGATAGAGGCCATCCCTTCTAGGTATGCCACATATTTTGTCATTATAAAATTTCTTGAAGACCATATCCTGTCTAGATTCGACTGCCCTAGGAAGATTATTACTGATAATGCTGCTGCTTTTGGTTCCAAAAAGATGATTGATTTTTGTCACAGGTATCAGATTACACTTGGTCATTCTACTGCTTATTACCCTCAAGGAAATGGGCTAGAAGAATCATCAAATAAAAGTTTGGTGACCATCATCAAGAAGCTGCTTGAAGAGAATAAAAAATCATGGCGTAACAAGTTGGTGCATGCTTTGTGGGCAGACAGATTGACCACAAAGAAGTCCATTGGAATGTCTCCTTACCAGCTTGTTTATGGAGCAGATGCACTGTTTCCTACCAGCCTAGGTGTAACAGTGATAAAATTAGTCCAAGAAATACAGTCAGAAGAGGACAACATGGTAAGGAGGATCAATCAGACAATACATCTCTAGCAGACAAGGGAAGAGGTCTACAACAAAGCTCAAAGGGTGCAAGAGAACATAAAGAAGTTGTTTGACAAGAGAACAAAGGCTTGTGACTTCAACATTGGAGACAAGGTACTCAAGTTGGACTCCAGAAGAGAAGATAAGGGTAAACATGGCAAATTTGACAGTTTGTGGCAAGGTCCTTACATTATTTAGTCCACCATTGTGTTGAGAATGTAGCAAGATGATGGAGCTTGGTGAAATGAAGTCGCCTTCACCAAGTGGGCCCGCAGGCGAATTCTGGCGCAAAGTCTATTTTTAGACTATGTCTATTTTTAGACATATGGAGCATGGTTCGGGGATTCCAGTTTGAGATTCTTGGAGCATTGGTCATGTTGGTAAAAATAGATGAGACTATATTTTTTTAGGTCGAAGAGGTCGAAGGCTATTTTTAGACTGCCTCTCCTAAAAATATGGAAGTCAAATATTATTTACCCTTAATAATATTTGGACTATAAACAACAGTTTACTCTCTTGGAGCACTTCAGTTCGAGCTATAGAAGTGGCTCATGCATCTGACAGAGGAATCACGTGGTTCCCAAGGGTTTGATGGCATCATGCATGGTTGACTTCAGTTGGACTTCAGTGGCAGAAGTTTTGAGGAGTTAATGAGACAGATAGTGGAGTTGTGTTCTGTTTATTTTAGTTGAACTGATTGAGATTAGTTTAACTAGCTAATCAATTAGTTATGAGTGGAGTGAATTAAATATTATTTAATTCATTAATTAGTAACTAATTATTCAACTCAAGAACACATCAGTTCACTACAGTGTATGATCAGTTCAGTGGAGACCAGTGAAAGAGGTAGATGAAAGGGTGGAGTTAGCTATCAGTTGTGACTATACTGTTGCTATTTGCAACACACATATAGGAGGAGTAAGCCCATGAGGATTGCGCAGTTCAGGCTGGTGGTTTATCTATATAAATAGGCCATCCCATAGCATTGAAACACGCAATAGAGGCAAGGCAATTGGCAGTGAGTTTTGAACCAGTAACCTGTTCAAAACTGAGCTAGATTGTGAGTAACTGTATGAGAAAGTACTGAGTACTTGTGAGGAGTATTGTACTGAGTTTGTTACTTGATTTCTCCATTATAATACACACAATAGCTGCGGGGTTTTCAGCTATAAGCTTTCCCCATACATACTGTGTTAATGTGTATGATGATTTGATGTGTTATCGCTTGATTTTATTTCCGCATGTGTGATGATCTGAGTTGATCTGAGTGGAAGAGATTATGTGTTGCGTATGAAGTTCAAATAGTATGTGACCAGGATAGTCTCGGTGGATAATTAATCATTATTCAGCAAATTTCTACATGGTATCAGAGCTATTGAAGTTCAGATTGATCATCACAGTGATTAAAAACTTATTTCGGTAGACAGAGTCTGCATGCGGGCCAGGTAGCCTCTGGATTCATCTTTCTTCGGAAAGTGAAAGGTCTGGTAAACGCCCCTTGCAGCCGATCTCTGTGCTAGAAATAATTTGTTCTCACGATCTAGAGCGGTTGAGCTTTGAGGTGGAATTCGAAATTTTGCAGCAGATTTTTTTTCTTGGTGCTAGTGTTGAAAATGACTTTCAACGGTTTGCGACTCGAATATGCTCTTGAAGGCAGTTCGAATTATGTTGCATGGAAGGATCGCATGGAAGCAGTATTAGAAGATAATGGTCTCAAGGAGTTCGTAGATACGGATGTCCAAAAGCCCACTGATCCTGCTGAAGTCGATGCATGGGAAAAGAAGATGGCGAAGTGTCGAAGGATCCTGTTGGAGTGCGTCAAGGATCATATTGTATCCAGCCTGCATGGAAAGGCTACTCCATATTTAATGTGGAAAGCTTTGACGGATCTATTCTAGAGTAAGAGCGACCAAAGGAAGTTGGCGCTCAAAGATAAGCTCAGGAACATCAAGATGGAGAAGGGCGACAGTATTTCCAAATACCTCACGAAGTTCACTCAGTGCAGAGATGAGCTGGGAAGTGTGGGGGTGACTGTCGAAGACGAGGACATGTTTGACCTGGCTCTCCTTGGTCTTCCGAAGGCTTGGCACTCATATCAAGATAGTGTCAATGGTCAGGAGAAGCTGCCGTGATGGGAGCGCCTTTGGGCGGATCTCATGCA
Organism: Pinus albicaulis; assembly: GCA_034641835.2. Classification (NCBI taxonomy): domain Eukaryota; kingdom Viridiplantae; phylum Streptophyta; class Pinopsida; order Pinales; family Pinaceae; genus Pinus; species Pinus albicaulis. The sequence goes on along the minus strand of JAXQQM020057683.1, from coordinate 68,465 downwards.
GGAGGAGATAAGGAGGACTACTCGAGATGGATCTTCATCAAAGGGAGCTGATGAAGAAAACTGCGCTTTGGTGGGAAAAGCAAAGAAGGGGAAGGGTAAGAAAACCTCTCATTCTGGTGCAAAGGGCAAGAAGCAGGATATGGCGAAAGTGAAGTGTTTTCACTTCCATGATCATGGACATTATGCTACCAATTGTCCAAAGAAGAAGAAGAACAAGCAAGCGGGAAGATCTGCAGATGGAGAAGCTTTGGCTTCACAGTTCGAGCTTGACTTTTCACTGATCGCATGCTTGGTTTCAAGTGTGTTGGGATCGGTGTGGTTCTTGGACAGCGGTGTGTCATTTCATATGACGGGAGATCGGGATTTGTTCTCAGATCTGGAGGACAAATATTTGGGTGTGCACATCGAGATGGGCGATGATGGTAGATACAGTGCGACTGGTATCGGTACCATATCCTTTCAGAGGGAGTCTGGTAAACCCTTTATATTGAGGGATGTCATGCATGTACCGGGATTGAAGAAGAACTTGATCTCTGTGGCGATGTTGGAGGATAAGGCGTATGATGTGGTCTTCAGCGAAGGAAAAGCCGTCCTGCGTAGTAAGACTACTGGAGAGACCCGGAAGATAGGGGTTCGAACCAAGAACCTTTATCAGTTGCAGGTAGATGGCTGCGTAGCTATGGCATGCAAGGCGGGAGAAGTGGTGAGCCGGGATGATGAGGGCGAACTGTGGCACAGGAGATTGGGCCACCTTCACCCATGGAGCTTTGAAGATTCTGCAGCAGATTTCTACTGGGCTTCCTAAGGGCACTCTTGCGCAGTCAGATCAGTGCAAGGGGTGTACTTTAGGGAAGTACGTGAAAGCCACCTTTCACGAGAAGGATAGTCGCGCCACGACGATCCTTGAGAGAGTTCACACAGACGTGTGTGGTCCTTTCTCAGTTGCTTCGATAGCAAAGCACAGGTATTATGTGATATTTGTTGATGATTTCTCTCGAAAGTGCTGGATCTTCTTCATGCAGAAGAAGAGCGATACATTCGCGAAGTTCTGTGAGTTTAAAGCACTGGTCGAGAAGGAGTCGGGGAAGAAGGTGATTTCTCTAAGGAGTGATAACGGTGGTGAATTCATCTCAGTTGAATTCAAGGAGTTCTGCAGTGCAGAAGGGATTCAGAGAGAGCTCATCGCACCCCATAACCCACAGCAGAACGGGGTGGCTGAGCGGAAGAACAGAACGATCTTGGGTGCGCACGGGCGATGTTGCATGATCAGGGCCTACCCCTTCACTTGTGGGCTGAGGCATGCAATACAACAGTGTATGTGCAGAACCGTTGTCCTCATAAGGTTCTTGGCATGAGTACACCAGAGGAGGCTTATTCTGGCAAGAGGCCTGATATTTCCCATTTGCGGATTTTTGGTTCTCCTGTCTTCATGCATGTGATGAAGGATGCGAGAAGGAAGCTGGATCCAACTGCTGAGGTTGGAATATTTGTGAGGTACATTGACACACCTCACAACTATCGGGTGTATTTGTCAGACAGTCGAAAGACTGTTGTGCGACGGGATATAAAATTTCAGGAGGAGAAAGCCATGCAGTGTTCGCTTGAGAGGGAGCTACACTTGCATGCAGATGAGGAGCTGTTAGTTCCTAAGGAGGAGCTTCCGGATGTGGATCAGCCACAAGAGGAGTTTCAGGAGGTGGAAGAAACCACCCATGCAGCGCCAACCATCAGAGGGCGCATGCGCACTACAGAAGCTGAGCGACTGGCTCGAGATGCAGAGAAGGTTGTAGGACCACCTATGGCACAGCGCAGACAGAGGCAGTCACCGGATCGGTACACTGGATACATGGCTCTTGTGAGTCAATGTGTCGTGACGGAGCCATCCTCTTTTGAGGAAGCTGTGGAGGAACCTGCATGGGTTGATGCCATGATCGAAGAATATGATTCGATCGTCAGGAACAGTGCATGGGAGATTGTCCCAAGACCGGTGGGGAAATCAGTGGTGGGTTCGCGATGGATCTACAAGGTGAAGCAGGCGGCTGACGGGAGTGTGGAGAAGTACAAGGCGAGATTTGTCGCCGTGGCTTTTCACAGATCGAGGGGATTGACTATGAGGAGACCTTTGCACCTGTCGCAAGGTACTCTTCCATACGGACGATCCTTGCTCTCTCAGCGCAGATGGGGTGGCACATTCATCAGATGGATGTGAAGACTGCGTTCCTCAATGGAGTTATTGAGGAGGAGGTGTACATAGAGCAGCATGAAGGTTTCGAGATCTTCAGCAGTGAGTCACATGTGTGCCGACTCAAGAGAGCACTGTACGGGCTGAAGCAAGCACCTCGTGCTTGGTACACTCGGATAGACAGCTACTTCACCGGGCTTGGATTCTACAAGAGTGAGGCGGATCCTAACCTGTACCAGATTGTGGTGGAGGGGAAGCTGTTGATCATCGTACTGTATGTAGATGATCTGATTTTGACTGGCGATGAGCAGTTGATACTTTCATGCAAGGAGGATCTTGCACGAGAGTTTGAGATGAAGGACTTGGGCATCCTTCATTATTTTCTGGGATTGGAGATTTGGCAGCGCAGCGGAGGACTGTTTGTTTCTCAGGGCAAGTATGCTCGGGAGATTCTGGAGAGGTTCAACATGCAAGGCTGCAAGCCTGTTGACACTCCTCTTCTTGGTGGTTGGAGGAAGGAGGATGCTACTTCAGTGGAGGTAGTGGATGCCACTGTCTATCGACAGTTGGTGGGGTCGCTTATGTATTTGGTCAATACACGACCCGATATATGCTATGCAGTTAACCAGCTTTCGCAAGCTGTGGTTAAGCCTACCAAGCTCTTTTGGAAGGCAGGCAAGCATGTATTGCGCTATATCAGAGGCACATCGGGATATGGTCTATGGTACAGACAGGAGGATGGAGCAAAGCTTTCTGGCTTCACTGATGCAGATTGGGCAGGGAGTCCAACAGACCGGAAGAGCACTTCTGGAGGAGTTTTCAGCATTGGGTCGACAGCAGTTTCCTGGTACAGCAGGAAGCAGAGATCCGTGGCACTCAGTTCAGCAGAGGCCAAGTACATGGCAGCTAGCTTGGCTGCATGCGAGGCTATTTGGATGAGGAAGATCCTCCCAGGATTGTTCAGGTTGCATTTGAAGCCTACAATGATCTACTGTGATAACCAGAGTTGCATTAAACTCTCGGCCAATCCAGTATTTCATGATAGGTCCAAACACATCGACATCAGGTACCATCATATCAGAGATTGTGTTCAGCGGAGAATCATGATGCTTTCATATGTTCCCACGGAGGATCGGGATGCCGACATCCTGACGAAGGCGCTCACCAGGAGCAAGTTCGAATTCCACAGAGGCAGGATAGGGGTTGCAGATAATCCATATCTTGCTGGAGGGAGTGTTGAAAATGCAGTAAGATGATGGAGCTTAGTGAAATGAAGTCGCCTTCACTAAGTGGGCCCGCAGGCAAATTCTGGCGCAAAATCTATTTTTAGACTATGTCTATTTTTAGACATATGGAGCATGGTTCGGGGATTCCACTTTGAGATTCTTGAAGTATGTGTCATGTTGGTAAAAATAGATGAGACTCTATTTTTGAGGTCAAAGAGGTCGAAGTCTATTTTTAGACTGCCTCTCCTTAAAACAGGGAAGTCAAATATTATTTACCCTTAATAATATTTGGACTATAAATAGCAGTTTACTCTCTTGGAGCACTTCAGTTCGAGCTACAGAAGTGGCTCATGCATCTGACAGAGGAATCACGTGGTTCCCAAGGGTTTGATGGCATCATGCATGGTTGACTTCAGTTGGACTTCAGTGGCAGAAGTTTGGAGGAGTTAATGAGACAGATAGTGGAGTTGTGTTCTTTTTATTTTAGTTGAACTAGTTGAGATTAGTTTAACTAGCTAATCAATTAGTTATGAGTGGAGTGAATTAAATATTATTTAATTCATTAATTAGTAACTCATTATTCAACTCAAGAACATATCAGTTCACTACAGTGTATGATCAGTTCAGTGGAGACCAGTGAAAGAGGTAGATGAAAGGGTGGAGTTAGCTATCAGTTGTGACTATACTGTTGCTATTTGCAACACACAGATAGGAGGAGTAAGCCCATGAGGATTGCGTAGTTCAGGCTGGTGGTTTATCTATATAAAGAGGCCATCCCATAGCATTGAAACATGCAATAGAGGCAAGGCAATTAGTGGTGAGTTTTGAACCAGTAACATGTTCAAAACCAAGCTAGTTTGTGTGTAACTTTATGAGAAAGTACTGAGTACTTGTGAGGAGTATTGTACCGATTTTGTTACATGATTTCTCCATTATAATATACACACGGTTTCTAGCTATAAGCTTTCAGCAGATGAATTCTTTGTCGAAGCGTACGAAAAAGAACCACTTTAGCTACGCATAACTAATAGCCCTAACAACAATAATGGCTGCAAAACATCTTCAGATCTGCAATTAGTAGTTAAAGTGCCGCAACAAACAGATCTATAAATGGAAAGATATTAAGCAGTGAAGTAAAGAGTTTGCTCCATGCATCCAACAGACAAGACAAGAACACGATTTTTGAATGAATTTTTATATTACAGGGCACCTGGGAGGAAACAAGAAGGTGTATCCAGATCTCCTCAATGGGACGGGTTCTTTGTAGTCCTCAGCACTTCAGATCTAAGCTTTCTCTCTCTTGTAGATGTAGAAACCCAATGCAGAAAGTAGAGCTCAATGGGAGCAAAATGGCAAAAAATGAGACCAAGTGTATAGATCCAGAGTGATCTAATAGGCAACAAAAGGTGAAGAATGAAGGGGAAAACCCTCCTATTTATAACAAAATATTGGGTCATTCTAGATCTTGGTGCATGATTAAAATAATGTTAACCAAATCTAGATCCACCTCTATGGAATATTTTATTATTATTTGTTGGAGGGAAAGGGACTTTGACTTGAGTCAAAATCCCTTGATTAGTGAAGAATAAATAAATAAATGATTTATTTATCCTTTTAAGGAAGTGGTTGAGATATAATCAAATAAATAATGATTTATTTAATTAATAGTGGTTGATTTGGTCATATTTAACAAGGAATATTATTTAAATAATTATTCCTAGAAAATAATAAGATAACTATGGGTGTATCTCATTAATTTCTTTGTTTTTGGGTTAAACATGACTCGGAATAATAATTAAATTGTGGTTTAATTAATTATTCCTTTTGGGGTTTCCTTAATTAACATAGTGAAAGCAGTTTTACTTGGGGTAAAACTGGTCTTACATGGTGTACTTGGGTCCATCTAATAAGAAAAGGTGAGATGACCAAAAAATGGTGTAACACTTTCCCCATACATACTGTGTTAATGTGTATGATGATTTGATGTGTTATCGCTTGATTTTATTTCCGCATGTGTGATGATCTGAGTTGAGTTGAGTGGAAGAGATTATGTGTTGTGTATGAAGTTCAAATAGTATGTGACCAGGATAGTCTCGGTGGATAATTAATCATTATTCAGCAAATTTCTACACATTGGTCCAAATGCCTTTTTTCTGCAAGAGTTAGATGGCATAGATCTGTTTGGGGGTCCTGTCAATGGTAGGGTGCTCAAGAATTACTACCGCTGAGTTCAATTGAAAAGATTCCGTTTCCATTGTAAATACCATTGATTTGTTCAGTTTCGCAAAAGGAAAAAATACAAAAACAATGAAAGAAAGAAAAGAAGGCAGATTGTAAAAAACAATAAAGGTACAACCCCATACCAAAAAGAGAAATAAATTCTGAAAGTGTGCAAGCCTAAATGCCACTCCTGAAAAACACACTTCTAGTTAGTCAAATAGCCTAATCTTGACTAATTAGTTTTAAATTTACTGCTGATAGGATAGTGAATTCGATTCACCAAACTGTTTAAACTTGGCTTATTAGTAGATAGATTAGGATAGAAATTAAAGGTTCAAACACGCTCAAAATATGAACCTAAGTTTCCATGAGAGATGACTCAAACCTGTTGTTTTCTTGAGTCAAGATCAGAGGTAAAAACTAGTTCGAATCAGCTCAAAATTTTACCCAGAGAACAAACAAAGAACAACTCAAATAAAAGTCAAAATAGAGCTGAAAAAAGATGAAGTGCTTTGAAATTTCAGATCTTAAGCCTTCCATTTTGATTTAATTTTCTGCAAAATAATATCTATGTGCAGCTTGTTTTTCATGCCATAGATTAAGCATCAAGTTAGACTGTTCAGTCCTAACTTGAATGCTTTTTAATTTCTGTTGTAGAATTTAGTGAATAAAATCTGTTGGAAAGTTTAATCCCAATAGATGGTAGATTAGGTAAAGAAGCATATGGACTCAACTATTTAATTAGAGTTCATGGAGAAATAAGGAGTAGAAATATATTAGATTTCCTATTTTCAAAAGAATAAAATGTTGTAAAAGAGTTTTCCAATCCAAGTGCACTCTAATGAAGAAGAAATGTTAGATAAGTAGGATTGGGTAGGTAGAAAGCTTGTTGATGAAGATCCATTGTTCTTCATAGCTACTAATATGCTTTCAGAGCAAAAGAAGATCATCTAAGGAAAGAAAGGCAACCCAATGGATAAAGCATTGATCAGCCTCCCAGAGAATGCAAGTCTAAAGTTCTTGATGCCTTCAGGAAGGCACCATCCCCAAGTGGAGCCACTGTTGGCCACCTATAAAATTTGTTCTATCAAAAGGTGGCCAAAACATTTTTTGGAGCCTTCAAGAAACGACTTATTGCATAAATGTTATCCCTTGAATCCTCTTGAAGACGTAATGCCCTTGTTTCAATCTTCATTACTGTTTCTATTTTCAAAGCTCAAAAATTCTACTGCAAAATCCCCTTTTTTCCTTTCCTCCACTCAGAAACTAACCTTCATTTTTACTCTCTTTTTTCCCATCATTTTCCTCTATTTTCCATTTTTTCCTCATCTCCCCTTCATAAAATCCACCTTACATAGTTTAAAACTCCTTTTTAAGCTATATCAAAACCCCCAAAACCCTTTGAAAACCATTGAAAATCTATAAAAAGCCCATTTTTTATTTCAGACTTAAGCCCCCTTGGGCTAAGTCCTAAACCACTTCCCCTCCATGTGCCCCAGTGCTAGAACCATGTGCTAAGGGTCCCAAGCGCTTCTCACATCGAAACCGAGCAAAGAGCGCACAAGTCCATTTGCCATATTAAAACGTCCGATGCGATTAAGCCCCATGTTTATAACCCCCGATCATATTGTTATCTCATATAACCCTTTGGCCCCGCAATCGGGCGATAAAACATTGAAATATACCATCTCTGATCAATATTTTTTCTTTGTTAAATCGTAAAACCCTTTTATCCTAAGTTTTGGTCTAACGCGCCCATACGATGATTTTTAATGAAAAAAATGGGTAGATTGAAATAGACCCGCATCATTTCTCCGATGCGATTAAACCCCATTTCATAAACTCCGTCCGGGACTAAGGGTTACGGTCCCAAGCACTAATTGCATCGCAAACTTTGAAAATGGTTAGATCAAAAGACCAAGCTCGAGGCTCCGATTGCGATGGCCTAATCGTGCAATCGCATCGGTCTTCCCCGTTTGCGCAATTGCATCGGCCTCCCTAATCGCACCCTCGCATCAGCCCACCTCCAATCGTCGTTTCCTGATTCATTCCCCACCGTTGATCTAGCCCTCAGATCAGCGGTTTGCATCTAATCGCATCAGAGATTTTCGTTACACCCTCCCTCTTTCCTCCTCCAATTGTATCTGGGTCGTCCACGTGTCCAGATCGGACGGTCCCAGATCTTTCTTGCATTATTCCATCGCCCTTCGCCTTCCACCAAGAGGATTTTAAATGCGTAATCCCCACTGTTGATCTCTGCGTGATCAACAATTCTGACTTATTTATTCCCTCTACTCCTCGTTTGACCTCCTCTAAACAAATCCCCACCGCTGGATGATGCCATCCAATGGCCACGCTCCGCCCCCAAGCCTTCTAAGTAGTTTTACCCAATAAACCACATGATTTCTTAATTAGTTTCGTGTTTTGCAGGTGATTAATGGTTTTGTCCATTATAATGAAGAAAAAGCCGAAAGCTGGGGATGACAATTCTCATGCCTTCGATTCATCAAAGGGAACCATTCACAGGGTTCTACTCCATGTCTCATCAATGCTTCATAGGCATTGATGCCATATGGGCCGAGTGTGGCACTGCACATCAAAAAGACACAACAATACATAAAAGAAACAAAGAGTATCAGTGTTAAAAGATCTAAGCCAAAGCAAAAACTCATGTTTGAAGATTTTCTTACACAATTTGAAGGATTAAGACACACATTCAGCAAATCAAAAGCCTAAATCCACGGATAAAGACGTCGTAAAGACCGGAAAACATAGGTTAAGCCTGATCAGACCTAAACATAGATCTCAAGTAAATTAAAGGTGTTTTAGGAAAAGACAAAGACATCTGTCGATCCGAGAAAGCTTTCACCGCCACAAGCAGAGGCCATTCGAACCCTCTCCAGCACCAAAATCCAACCTCTCCAGCTCCTAAAGGCACCTGTAGCCTCACAGAAATCAAAGAAGGCTTAGTCATTACCTGAAAATCAGATATTAGCCTCAAACGCAGCCAAACAGTTAATTATGCTAAAAGAATTTAATGCAAAAAATATCAGCGAAGTTACTACGACATGACACAGAGCCTCAAAAGACAACAAAGGCTCCCACCGAGCTTAACTCATAAATTTAAATCAATTAATACAGACAGAACATCTGTAAGATTCTTCATTGAGCCCCTCAAAGGCCGTGAAGTATTAAGTCTGTATTAATTGACTTAGGAGATCTTTTATTAGATCCCACCTCCTCATTTTTCTATAAATACTTCTGTATGAGATGAGAAATTTTTGGTCTCTGGACATCTGATTGCATGTAATAGTTTTCTGAAGCTACTGATGTCCCGTTTGCAAATTGAAGATACATAAGCTGATATGAGAAGTTTGAAGTTGTAGAGACCCACCGAGCTTGCCAATTGTAACTGGTTTGAACATCAAATACAAGCTGCTGATTTATGGGATCCTGATTTATGTCAATGGTGATGTGTTCCTCACTGGAAATTGTTATTTTCTTTAATGTTTTCACTCTGTCCACATTCTCTGATAAAGAACAACAAATATAGAGCTAGGATTTACTCTCAACAGTACCCTACTCTTACTGAAAGGTTTATTTCTATGTTTTCTTCATTTCAAAGTTCTCTTTAAAGCGTATATTAAAGCAAGTTGGTTTCAAAGTAATTTCCTGATCTAGATTGCTCTTTGTGATTATCATATGTGTTTTCCTTTAGAATATGCTGAAAGCAGGGTAGTTTCGAAGCACTCACCTGATCTTAAGCTATTCCAATTGTTTTTAAAATGTTTTCCAACTAAGAGTATATTAAAGCAAGTTGGTTTCAAAGTACTTGCCTAATCTATATTGCTCTTTGTGATTATTATCTGTGTTTTCCTTTAGAATATGCCGAAGCAAAATAGTTTGAAAGCACTTATTTGATCTTAGGCTGTTCATTGTTCTTCATTTGTTTTGTTCTCCATTTCCTATCTGTTTCATTCCGTAAAATCAACTTAAGAGATCCTTTTGACATAAGTGACTTGCCCCATGGATCTTTCTTGAACCTTGCTATCCAATTAAAATCCTCCTATGACTCCATAGCCCAATGGGTTAAAACTGTTTTTGCCTTTTCTGTCAACCGAATCATTCCTTCACTTGCATACATCTTCACCCTTTATTTTGAACTGCCTTCACCTTCATCATGTCTTTGCCCAACCAACAAAAAATAAACAAAACCCATGCTCTTCATGACTAGCCTAATATCACATTTCAGGCTTTAAAGATCACATCTTTAAACCCATTCATAGAGAGATCCCTCTCTGGATTCAGGAGGGCTAGATCCTTGAATCCCAAAGCGGTTTGATGTTGTCTTATCTTTTGGTCTTACCAATCTGGCCAAAACATAGGAACCCGAACAGATCCCACATTTATAAACAACTGATTGGTTCCTTGATGTATTTGGTCAACACTAGACCAGATATATGTTTTGCAGTCAACATGATGAGTCAGTTCATGTGTGAGCCTAGGAGGGTGCATTGGGTTGCTGCAAAACACATTTTGCGGTACTTGTAGGGGACAGTGGAGTATGGTCTTGATTATAGGTAGGGAGATGGAGTGAGATTGGCAATATACACTGATTCTGATTGGGCAGGTTGTGCTTCTGATAGGAAGAGCACTTCAGGGTGATGTTTTCGGTTGGGTTTGGCAGTGGTGTCATGGTTCAACCGAAAGTAGCAGTCAGTAGCATTGAGTTCAATGGAAGCAGAGTACATGGCATCTAGTTTAGCTAGTTGTGAGGCCATATGGCTTTGTAAGATTTTGTTTGGATTATTTGGTCAGCCGTTGAGACCTTCAGTGATTTACTGTGATAATCAGAGTTCCATTAAACTCATGTAGAATCCAATATTTCATGACAGGTCAAAGCATATCGGCATCAAATATAATTTCATCAGAGACTATGTTCAGAAGGGAGCTATGAAGATTGAGTATATTCCCACAGATGAGTAGGTAGAAGATATATTTACCAAAGCCTTACCACGGGGCAAGCATGTCTACTTCAGAGACAAGATGGGTGTGGTGAGGAAACCTTTCCTCGGTAAGAGGGAGTGTTGAAATTTGGTTACCGGAGGATAGATGGTTCCCTAAGGCTTTGATCTTTTGCCTAGGGAAAAGTGTCCAAATGTATTTCACTTTTTCTCCTAAAGTGAGTTTATAATTTATAAATTCAAATCTAATTTAAAAGTGACTTTAAGTGATAAAGTTATTAAGTCTCATTTTAAAGCGACTTTAATAGAGTCAATGTGAAATTAGAAAGTGAAAAGTAACTTTGGAAATAAATGAATAAGAGGGCCTTTATTAAAGTGGGGTGAATTAAAAAATAGAAAATGATATTTAAATGCACATTTAATCTCAGCCCTAGATCTAAAGCTATCTCAGCCATTGGATTTAGGGATTCCCCAAAAGTCATTGAGGGTTAGGTTAAAGGAGGAAAAGAGGGAAAATATCATTTAGTCTGTCATGAGCCGATTGGGAGAAGGAGAAGAAGAGAGAAAAGGAGATTTCTGAGTAGTGAGGTGAAGGAGAGCAGAACCTTGGCACGCATACTGAGGAAACATTCAACAAATCTCTACATCAAGGATTAACACACAGTTCAAGGTAGTTTGGACACGTTTGCCAAGGTAGATTTCATACAGCAGTTTGGGCACATATTCCTAGGCAGTCATACAACATTCTGGAATAGATTTTGAGGTGAGGGTTTACTTTTTTGTGGCACAATTTTCGAGGAAAACCATACAATTTGCTGCTATACCTATGCACAGAAAACGGGGCAGATTCCGTACAACATTTATTGTTGTCCCTCTGCACGCAGTTCGAGGAGGATGTACAATGAAATTTATTACTGCTCTGCATGCAAATGAGGAGGATGTAAAACACCATTTATTGCTGTGTTTCTAGGCACAGAAAACAAGGAAGTCTGTATATCATTTATTTCTATTCTTGTTTTGATGTTTGCACATTTTCCGAGGTGGTGGTTAAGCACCGAAAATGAGATAAGTTGTATTTGTTTTCTTACTGAAATTTTTCTGAGTATTTCTCTTTCACTGTAAAAGCTATTTATCAGAAATAAAGAAGAGCTTTCAAAATGGTTTCCCCAAGAGTTTTAGGGGGTTTTTCGAAGGTCATATTGACCAAAAATAAGCATGTCAAATTTTTGTGTGTGGCTGAAAATATTTCTGTGTTTTTATTTCTGCAATTTCTAGCATTTTGAAATTTCCAAAATTTATGTTTTCAAAAAATATTTATTTTTCCAGCTTGTTGAATGTATGGTTATGGGAATGGGCATTTAACTTTATGGGACAAATAAGGAGAAACTGAAAGCCGGAGTGGGTTATCAAATTTCTACAAAAACAGCTTGGCGCGGGCAGTCCACTGAGGTAGAGTGCTAATGGGCGCGAGACCCAGTGTTAATTTCTCTATGGGTGCAAGGCCATAACTGCCTACCAGCGCCGACCCAAATTCATGTGTTTTTGAGAGCCTGATTCAGGAATGATCAACAGAAGAAATGTTCTTCACATGCCAAGGGATGCAATGACACTTTTTGCAAGGTATGAAAACACACAAAAGTCACTGAAATTGTCATGCAATGTGTGGGATGGGGATTGCAGGGACGGTGGAAAAGTACTATGTAACACTTGTCCTTCCTGCATAACGACTCCACCAAGTCCTCTCTTACAAGCACCTGTACATAGCACAAACTCTTTATCTGCATCTTTGATATTTAACACCAGAGCATGTGTCAACAACTTCTTCGACTGCTCAAAACTGGTCACACATTCCTATGTCCATTCAAAATTCTTAGCTTTCCTTTGCAATGATGTAATAGGATAAGAAATATGTGAGAATTTCTTGATGAACTGCCTATAATAACTTTCCAACCCCATGAAGGACCTCACGTCATCCAGATTTATAGGAACTTCCCACTCCATGATAACTTTTATCTATTTTGGATCCATTACTATGCCTTCCTTGGAAACCACATGTCCCAAGTAATGTACCTTAGTATGAAAGAAACTACACTTGTTGAGCTTGGCATACAACTGATTCTCTCTTAATAATATCAATACTACTGTTAAGTGTTCGACATGCTCTTTTTCATTTTTAGAATATACCAATATATCATCAATGAACACAATAAAAAACTTGTCCAAATAAGGATGCACCACACTATTCATCAAGCACATAAAGGTAGCTAGAGAATTAGTAAAACCAAATGGAACTACAAAATCATAATTCGCATACCTGGTCTGGAGAGTTGTCTTGTATATGTACTCTTATTTAATACATACCTGGTGATATCCAAATCTCAGATCAATCTTTGAGAACATTGTTTCTCCGTTCAACTAATCACACAAGTCGTCAATCCTCGACAATGGATACCTATTCTTAATGGTCACTTTGTTCAACTGACTGTAATCAATGCATAGACTAATAGTACCATCCTTCTTCTTCACAAACAATACCAGTGCACCCCAAGGTGATACACTTGGCCTAATGTATCCATTTTCAAGCATCTCCTTCAACTACAATGTTAACTCTACCAACTTAGGTGTGATCATCCTGTAAGGTGCCTTTGATGTCGGTGCTACTCCTGGAACTAACTCAATAAAAAAGTCTACCTCTTTGTGAGATGGAAAATATGAGATATCTATAGGAAACACATCCTGAAATTTCTATAGAACTAGGTACCTGATAAAAAAATCTACATCCTCAACTTCCTTACCTTTCTCGCTAGAAATATGCACTGCAAATAATACACACCCTTTTCTACGACTGTGCTTTTTCTGCATATATGTCACCATCCTAACTGATGTTTCTTTCTTCTTACCCTACAAGATTCTATGTTCTCCAATGTCATCCAAACATTCAATGTCTTTGTCATAATAATCCACTTTGGTTCTATTATGATATAACCAAACCATACCCAAGAACATACTATACGATCCCAATGGCAATACATTCAAACGCGTTGATGTAGACATGACATTCAACTCAAATGCAAAAGATCTTACCCAATATTGAAATATTTTCTTTGTACCTGCAGGCAACTACACTAACCAATATTCTGCATGCACTTCTTTATTCAAACCACACTTATCCACCAAGTCAGGGTTAACATAACTATAATTAGATCTAGAGTTAATAAAAATAGAAAAAACTTGATTGAAAAGCTTACCATCCATCTCGATGACAGATGCCTGATGATTTGCCTGCCTATTATCCAGTGCTGCATAGATATGAGGAATGCTCTAGCCAACATCCTCAATAGTCTGCACCTCCTGTGCAATATATATTTGAGGCTTACGACCCTGATACTGCAGACAATCTCTCTTGACGTGCTCCTTACTGAATATCCAACACTCCAACCATCTAATACCATCACTTCTACTCTGCTCTTGTGACCCATGCCCTTGTCTGGCTACATTGAACTTCTTGTATGGTGAAACAATTTCTTTCTCTTCTACATTCTGAGGAATTTTTCTTTTTGGTTTCCATTTACGTTTACCTTTACCCTTATCTCTCCCTTTCCATCTTTGTTGAGATTCATTTTTACGCTTTGAGTGCTCATAGAAATGCTTTAATTTCCCAATAACTTCCTCAAGTGATTGAGGCTCATCATAATTAATCCAATCTTTAAATGCTAATGGAAATCCACTAACAAATCACTAAAATTTGGCCTTCTAATCTTTAAGATATGATACATACCTCAGTATCTCGAGTAACTTGTTCGTATAGTCCTCATATTTCATCGATCCCATCTCTAGCTCATAGAATTCTCTGGCCTTACTGTCGTAGTACCTTTCTGACAAGTACTTCTTCCTGAAAGCCTCTTGAACTCATGCCAACTCAAGTCATATTTCTTGATGTCTCTAACCTGCTTCAAATCTTCCCACTAAATATTTGCTTTACCTTTCAGGATGAAGATAGCTACTATGGCCTTCATATTATCTGTGTAATTATGCAACTCGAAGAACTTCTTCATCCCAAGTATCCAAGCCTCTGCATCTTTCGGCTTCTTCAAGTCCCCATAAAAGGTAGGTGGTTTTTCTTTCTTAAAATCATCTAGCAAGTATCCCCTATCACTCCTCCTGTAAGGATGATAATGATGACGATCATAATTCCTGTCAGAACCAGAACTAGAATAGTACCTGTGTCCATCACCTTTCCTATCTCGAGTATCCAACAATCTACCATCTCTAACCATATCATCTATGTTTGACTGGTGCCCTCCATGAGATCTTCTGCCATATACCCCATTAGTTATGTCCACCTGTCCATGTCTTATCCAAAGTGGTCCCTTCCACTTCAATTCTTACAAACTCTAAAGGATTACTAATTTAATCTCTTCTTGTTTCTCTTGTTCCAGCATTGTTTTTTCATTGTCCGCCTTACAACTCCTTATTTCTTCCTTCAAGCTTCTCAATGTGTCTGCCAAGTGTCATGTGTTCCCAACACCACACTACTCATTTGACCCATAAGGAGAATCTTGTGAACTATAGTCTACCATTCTGCTATTCATCTTGACCTCTTCCTGCATTTAATCTTATGTCATCTAAACCAAATCATAAACCAACCAACGTACCATAGCATTCAGGGAGGATATCTCATCTACAAGATCAACCAAATCAGCATAATATATGTATAAACATAATCATAACAACATATATATTTATAACATATAGACATCATTGTAGTCAGAGTCCAGTCATCAATGCATGACCATATCAATCACATATCATGACCTCATGCATGAAAACAACAACCAAGTCAATGTACACGTGGAAACATGTAAGCACTAACATGCATAAAAAATGCATAACCAATCATACACTCACGATGCCACATTTCACAAAAACACCATGAACCTTCACATGGAGACATCACTACAACTATGACCAACAACATGCATATGCAACAAGCATATAGACCACAAGGATGAGTAACACATGTGGAACCGACACGAATGCATGACCGATGCACACCGCCCATCTATTCCAAGGGGTGAACCATGCTATGATACCACTCTGTATTACCCTCTTCCCACATTTACCCAAGATACCCGGTCCACTAGGGTAAACATACATCAAGAGACTACTATGATTTGATTCAACCTCCTAGGTCACATGAAGGAAGTGGAATCAACACCACACAAATATACAAACCTTCTGCACCTGCTACAAGACACCCAGGAGCCATCCAAACCTTCCAGGTGGCTAGCCTCTGAGAAAAGCTAAAATCTTAGTGCATAAATCCCTTAGTCTCTCCCTTGATATGAGTAAGAGTGTGATTGAAAACCTCTAGTCATTCGCACATCATGGGCATATGTGCGACTATGGAATTTTCCAGGTAGTTCTGAGCCTGCCACCCTGATTTCTATGCCACTTTTGTAGGCCTAGGGCTCAACTCACTGCCCAAAATTCCATGACACTTCCAAAAATGAAATATAAAAATGAAATAGTGATATAAATGCAATCAATTGAACAAGGGCTTGGATGGACCCCTACTAGCCATGACAGACATTTCGTCAAACATGTCACAAATATGCATTCTACTAGTTTAAACAACAGATATGAGCATAGGGGTCTCATACTTATCTGAGAATCGATAAGAATAATTGTTCCCTTATCACATTAGCTGCATTATCATCTATTAGGTCATATATTCATTGTTCATTCAATTGCAAGTCAAAATATGATGAGATCCATACATCATCACTATCAAAATACATGCTCATAACCAAAATAATATCAACAAAAATACCAAGGATACAAAAACCCATATAATCCACACACAAACCAATAAATTACTCAAGAGAGAAAAGGGAAAATAAAATCTTATTAATGTATGCAAAGGCCAACTAGGTTTGGGACTTCCATATTCCACCCGACCATAGATTGATTGAACCAAATATTTCTTTCAGCCAATCACCCCCATGCCATATTCCAAGCATGAATGTGGGACTTAAAACTAAACTCAACTAGTTTAACACCCTCATCCCATAGACCTTCCACAACAGCAACATGACTACCAAAATCCAACCCAACAAGTCAAGCATCCAGACCCTTGGTCCCCCTGAGGTTTTAGGCCTTCAAACCCCCAGACGCTCCCACAGTATAGGCATGGGTGCATCTGGGAGGCTCTGGACGCTCCCACGACATCTGTAAGCATGCGTCTAGGGAATTTTCCCCACAAAAATGTGCCGATGTCCTCGAGATTTGAGCCAATTTTTCAGAGCCCAAGACACTACCTAGAATTAAATGAAAAGGTTAAACATGAAATATAACAATGAAATAATGGTGCAAAAGAAAATACTTGAATAAGGACTTTACTGGACCCCTACTAGCCATTATAGGAATTTTGTCAAACATGTCGCAAATATGTAATCTACACATTTAAATAACATATTTGAACATAGGGGTCTCATACTTATCTGAGAATCACTAAGAAGTATTTTTCCCTTACTTCAATAGTTGTAGTATCATCTATTAGGTCATAGATACATTGTTTATTCATTTACAAGTAAAAACATGAGGAGAGTCATACATCATCCCTGTCGAAATGCAAGCTCATAACCAACATAATAATAAAAAAAATATCAGGGATATATAAACCATATGATCCACATAT
Source organism: Pinus albicaulis (assembly GCA_034641835.2). Lineage (NCBI taxonomy): Eukaryota > Viridiplantae > Streptophyta > Pinopsida > Pinales > Pinaceae > Pinus > Pinus albicaulis. The sequence goes on along the minus strand of JAXQQM020057683.1, from coordinate 51,173 downwards.
AAACCAATACACCTACACATCAAATGCCAAGGATATTAACTTCTCACTAAGGAACATAAAAAAAACCAGGGATGGGACTACCATGTTTGACTTGACCATATATTGCCTATGCCAAATATCTCTTCAACCAATCATATCTGTGCCATATTCCAAGCATGAATATGGGACTCATAACCAACCAAAAAGAACCAACAAGCATGGATGCTATCAAATTTATCTGCCTACACCGTGAGGAATTTTACTGCCTCCTAGTCTCTCAGGCTTTACCGTAATCCACAGCCTAATCCAGGGATCACTGGGTCTTACATTGAGACCCACTCTCTAAGATTTACCGTATATCCCATCCTGGGACTACTAGGACCAATGGAGAGAAATACACCTCTTGGATTTATCGTATATACCGTCATTCACCGACAAGGATACAGAGGTTCATCGAGGCACACAAGCTTGGATTTACCACAACCCACAGTTCGGTTCAGAGGTCACTAGGCCAGTGGCTTTACTGTGATCCATAGTCTGGTTTAGGGATCACTAGGACTTTTTTTATCATTTTGAATATCTGCCTCACTTAGCTTCGAATCCTTTCGGCAATCCATCTCAACCAAAGCATGAGTACCCATCTTATCAAGGCTATCCAAAAATGGCAAGGCTAGGTTTAAAATATTGTCACACCTGGAAAACCCATGCCATGATAGAAAAGAATCACCTACAATACCATGCATACCAAATCTAGCAAGTAAATCACACATGCCAACCAATACTTGAAAATAATCTTGTTGTAGCTTCTTGATCCTACTCTTCCTTGCTTGCTCCTTCCTTCTCCTTGCCTTCTTTGCCTTTCTTGATCCAATGCCAAATTGCTCCAAGAAAACTCTAAGTGTCCAAGACTGAGAGAGATAGAGAGAATAATGAGCATCTCCAAAATTGAATTGATAAAAGGTTGAGAAAAATCCTTCCAACTAATCCTCATAAGTCTTTTTATCAATGAGGCCTCTGTTTTCTTCATTTTCCATTATTTTCCTTCATTTTCATCCTCACATGAAACCTGTGACCTTCCACTTTTATTTTATCCTATTTTCCATTATTTTCATAAATAAATGCCAAATAATGCCTCTTTCCTTTCCAAATAATTTTCCATTGCCTTTGATGATTTCCTTTAGCCATAATAATTGAAATGAATACCCACTAGGATGTTTTTCCCAACATTCATCTTGGAATAAGTCTCCCGTCAACCATGGTTATTATTTGTCTTTATTAACTTTTATTACATGGAATTTTCACCAGGGATGTTAAAACTAGGGCTTCCCGAGGCTAAAATACCTCACCCTCATCAATAGAACCAGGCTTTATCGCAATCCAAACTAGATCACTAGGCCATAAACCATAAACATATAAAATTATGATTTACTGCAATCCACACCAGATCACTAGGCCAACATAAGCACGAATGCTACCTGATCTCTCCACCTATACCATGAGGAATTTTTCCATCTCAACCTCTTGGATTTACCATGTATCCTGGCATTACCAATCAAGGGATTCCTAGTCCTATGAGGTCTTCACCCTTCTGGCTTTACCATGTATCCCAACTTGGGATTCCTAGGCTCAATCAAGGGTACACACCACTAAGATTTACTGTGTATCCTGTCATTACCGGTCAAGGGATTCCTAGTCTCAATCGAGGTGTTCACATTCATGCTTTATCGTGCATCCCATCCTAAGATTCATAGGCCTTGTGAATAGTCCTGAGACTACCCCACTCCGATTCGAGTCCATCTGACAATCCAACTCTACCAAAACACGAGAACCCACCACCATGGCTATTCGAAAATAAAAATGCTAGCATGAAAGCATTGCCACACCTGTAAAAACCCATGCCAATGACAACAAGAGAACCAAGAACACACATGCATAACCATGCATGTAAAATATATAGGGGAAATCATACATGCAAATCAAAACCTGCAAGTAAACCCAATGTAGCTACTTGATCCTGCTCTTCCTTGCTTGATCTTTGCTTCCTCTTTTCCTTCTTTTCCTTTATTGATCCGATGCTGAAAATCTCCAAGAAAAATCTCAGTGTCCAAGAGTGAGAGAGAGAGCTCCAAAATTGAACTGACAAAATGTATCAACTGATCCTCAAAATCCTTTTCATCAATGAGGCCTCTAATTTCTTCATTTTCCATTATTTTCCTTCATTTTCCTCCTCACATGCAACTTGTGACCTTTCGCCTTCCTTTTCTCCTAATTTCCATTATTTTCATAAATAAATGCCACTTTTCCTTTCCAAATGCCTCTGCAAATGACTTTTCCAATTTACTTAAACATAATAAACCAAATGAACACATACACTAGGATGTTTTGCCAAACATTAAACTTGGAATAAGTGTGCCAATAACTGTGGTTATTATTTTTCCTCTATTAACTTTTATTACATGGAATTTTCACCAGGGCCGTTACAATTCTACTAAGATATTGGCTATCATGAGTACATGACAAAAAAATATGAATGATAACATGAGTCGAACCCTTGAAAAAATGCAAAATGAGATTCATCCATCACAAGAACATAAGTATAGTAGTTGACTGGAACCAAAAGTATAGAATTTGACCATAAAAATTTCATAAAGAACTACCACTGTTGTTGCAGGTTGACATCAACATCCATAAAAAAAGAAGTGAGTGTTTCAAAGGTGGTTGGTGCTTCAATCAGAAATGATGACAGGAGAGAGGGGTGAGGAATTCCCCTAAGGAGGAGAACCCACACGAGGAGATGCAGCAAGTGAGGGAGCAACATGAGGAGATGTAGTGAATGAGGGAGAATTGATGATAACAAGAGTTTGATTAAGATCCTTCGACTCAGTTTCAGAGTCAATTTCTCCACCCTTGTGAGCTGAGTGACAATGTCATCCAAGCTGTAGCAGATATTCCTAACGATCTGCTTGATGTCCTCATTTCTTACAAACTCCTTATAGTGGTCAAAATTATTACCCTAAGGAAATTACATATAAAAACTTCCATTTTTTTATGCACCTTGATAAAATGTAGGAAATGAAGCTTGTGCTTCCAAAATTTTCCCAAGTCTGGTACCCACTTTAATGACACACCTACCACTTCTAAATCTAAGAAATAAGCACGATCACAAAAATCCTTTGATTTGAGATTGAGAATTTCCTTTATGACCTCAGGAGGGACAAAATCAAAGTAATTATCCACTGACTGTCATCCAAATAACTGATGCATATGGGAAGAAGAGACACTTGCACCACCTCGGTGACTCGACATATTATGTCGAGGAGCCATAAAGACCAGAGATGACAAGTGAAACTGACGGTAAAAATGGACTTAAAGAATTTTTTATTGAAAAGGAAAAAGAAATAAGAATACTAAAAGAGTTAATGGTACCTAAAGACTGGAACGACAAAATCTATGTAAAAGTAAAGGACTCGTGCAAGTATGACTACCAACCCACTCAAAGAAGTACATTGTAATTGGATGAAAGATGTGATGGAACCCAAATATCACCACGTCATCTATCCAAACCACCTTTTGAAGCTCCTTTGGTAAGACAGGGACCAAGAACTAGACCAGATAATTATAGCACCAAACATAATAAACCACAAAATTGACAGTTTTGAAACAAAATATGAGGGATTCACATTTACCTAGCTCCACAAAACAAGGCAAAGTGACCAAGGAAAAACCCTGCCAGAGAGAGTAAGAACTTAAATTGACACATTTAGAGCCAAATAGAGAATGTACCTGGGTACCACACCCCCCATATCAGAACTGGACAACTAAAGGAGATCCTCGTGAGGTCAAGGTCTTGAAGCAACATAAGGGGGGGCACTGCCACAATCTCAAAGGCGAGACCAATTCCTCTGCAATGAAGAAATAGAGCACAAAAGATGGGCCCTCCCCTATTAGTTGAACATTGTACGTACCAAGCCAATATACTGAATTTCGGTAATGAGGAGTGAAGGTATCTAAAGACTGATAAAAACGTATTGATAACCACCCCCAGTGATGATATATACATGACGAGGAGACCAAAAGAAATGAATGAGTAAGAAATTGTGTATACCACCCTAAGTATTTCTGCAAATATGTCACCTTGCTACAACATCCATGCATTTGTAATAGTATAATTATGTTTTTGCATTCAAATTTAAATGACAAATACCACCGCATACGAGATCCAAGTACAAACAGGTGTGATGTACGACAACTCGGTTGAAACCCACATTCCTTCCCTGATACAAACACTCATAAATGAACTCGCAGTAATGGCTGTTAGGATCCATGAACATAATAAATAATTCGTCCAACAGAAGTTGATGCATATCTGCTTTTAATTTTATTTCATATCGCTCCCATAATGTGATCCCTGATGGGCATTTATCATGATCAGACTGGGTTAGTTTAACCTTGTCAAGAGGAAGGGATAAGCCCAATGCTAGGACTGGGGGGTGATAGATGTAGGGTTGGCACACCCTCCAAAAACCAACATCCCTTCGTCCAATCGTACCCACCACATGGTAAGCATGTGATTATTTATCCTTCTAGACCACTTAAATGACACCCCAATCAGGGATATATTGTCTTCCATTTCAACCATTGGAACGAACTTGTATTACTAAGATTCAATCACAAGTATATATTTTCCTCCATTTCATCCATTTCAACTAACTTATTTTGAGTAATATATGACGTTGTATCTATAATCTTAACCTAATATTCAATTCTAAATTTTATAACAGGCTTTTTATTGTGATTTTCTTGGGTTATATTTTGTTAATCACAAAATTGAACTTACTAAAAATATAAAAATTAGACCCATCTAAAATTTTCATATCAAATGATTAATTGTATTTCTTTTAAGAACATTTTTTAGTTAAAACTTAGGCTTCACAAGGCTGCAACTTATTATTGAAGTTGGCATTGAACTTGAATTTGATCTTCTACTTATAATTTACTACTTAGTAGGGCTTGAGCTTTAGTGGCATTTTTCTTTGGGTAACTTAAGTTGAATGATGGTTATTAGTTTGATGTAGATAATGATATGATTGCATCGATCCTATAGTATATATGTTGTAATGTTTTATAAAATTTTTAACTCGGTCAAAATAAAATAAAATAAATTTTATGTTAAAATAAAATTAATTTCAAACAAAAATAAAAAAAATAAAAATGATATGTTGCTGTTGTTGTTGTTGTTGTTGTTGTTCATATTAACTCTAGATATACCAAGCCCAGAGAGGGATCAAATCTCCTTTCAATCTAAAAGAGGTTTGCATCTCAAGATATTTGACCCCTCTCGGGGCTTGGTAGATCCAGAGTTAAGATGGATCTAGGTTGGTTTTATTACTAATTAATTATCATTATAATTCTTAATTTTATATTTTGTTTTATTTTTAGTTATAGTTATAGTTTTTTGTAATTTGACCAAGTCAAAATGTTGTATTGATAATTATCATTATTAATTATTTTAGTTTTATTTTATTTTATTTTAATCAGAATGTTTACAGGAGATTACAACATCCCTACATACTGGGCTCGAGAGCACCTCTCTAGAAAATTACTTTTAATCTTTTATTATTTTTTAATTGAGCACACATGTAAATGTTTTCAAGAATTTACACCACCACAACATCTCCCCCATATATTTTTTTTCTTTTAGATTTAATTTAAAAAATGCTATAAAATAAAATAAAAATAAAATATTTTGATTTTGAAATGAGTTATGGTATTTCGGCAAGTGGTATCCATAAGCCATAATACTGTTCCATGGTATTGTAATAAAATTTACAAGTTAATAATACTAATGGTAAAATGGGGTGGAATATCCATGGTTAAGAATCTTGTTATATTGTATGTTTATTGTAAGTATTAAGTTTTAATTTAAAAAATGTTATAAAATAAAATAAAATAAAATAAAAATATTTATAAAAAAGATTATATTGAAATGAGTTATGGTTTTTGGGTGTGTGATAATGATAAGTCACGGTGTTGTAAGAAATCATATTTAAAAGTTAATAATATCCATGGTAAAATTAGAAAATCTCTAACATAGCTTTGATACCATGTAGAAATTACACCAATGGATTCAATCCGATCATGCAATGTACTAAAACAAGATACTGAATCCTTCTACAATATTTGTGGAATATAAATCATGATTGCTCAATCACATGCAAGTAAGAGAAAGATGTAAATCAATCGCACAACACAAGTTTTTCCTGGGGAAAGAAACTGCTCAAAACCCCTCCATATTTATTGTATAATCAACCAAGGAATCATGAAACAATACAATGCATGTGTGCTCACTTTACCAATTGCTTCACACTGATCCAGGAAAAATTATCCCTATTGAAATAAATCCCTATTAAATAGGAAATCCAACCTTCCTTGATTGCACAATCCATCATGGGCTTCCTGTGGCTTTATAACTGCACCTGGGCAGTTTTCTAAAAATACAACTGATAGTTTACTTGCCTTGAACCTTTGTCTCAACCGAGTCTCCATCAGAATTGACATGCATGTAGGTATTAATATTGAATCATTAGTTAATTCATAGATCACTAGTGAATTAAATCTATTTTAATTCACTTGATCTTCCACTAGCTTATCACTCAGTTAGAACTAGTTAAATTGATTTTAACTCAATTAATGTGAGTTAACTGATAACACTCACACCACACTAGTGCTACAACTGCAACTGGACCCTGTTAATAATATAATCACTCTACATGGCTATCCTTTGACCCTCAACTAGAAATTATTGAGCTAACTAAGTCTATCACACTTAGTTAACTATTACAAGTTGTTATGAGATAATATTACAATTTATTTTCCAATTTATTTAAAAATTGGTTGCACACTTTCTCACTAATGTGTCACTAGAACCCCCCACTCATGTGTGACCTGGGATCCCACACCAGTGCATGTGCATTTTCTTATTGAATTTCAACACTCCATCTCAATAAGAAAGGGATTATTTGCTACCTCGATCCTACCTTTGTGGTATTTGAGTTTTCTCTTCACAAGCACCTTCGTCAAGATATTTTCATCTTGATCTTCAGTGGGAATGTACTGCAACAACATAATGCGCCTCTAAACACAATCTCTAAGATGGTGGTACTGGATGTCAACATGATTGGACCTGTCATGGAATACCAGATTAACCGAGAGTTTTATGAAACTCTGGTAATCACAATGTATCACTGTCGAATCCCTATGATGACCAAACAAAGCAACAAGTATCTTCCTCATTCAGATGTCCTCACATCCAACCTGACTAGCTACCATGTACTCCACGTCTGCTAAACTGAGTGCAACTGATCTCTACTTCCTTTTGTACCAAGAAACTACTGCTGATCCTATGTTGAAGATTCCTCCTGATGTGCTCTTCTTGTCTGATGGACTACCTACCCAATCTGCATCGGTGAAGCCTTGAAGCTTCACTCCCTCTATCCGTTTGTACCATAATCCATACTTTGTAGTGTCCCTGAGATATCTAAAAACATGCTTCCCTTCCTTCCAAAAGAGCTTGGTAGGCTTAACCATAGCTGGAATAAGTTGGTTAACTGCATAGAAAATGTTTTTTCACGTGTTCACCAAATACATAAGTGATCCCACAAGTTTCCTGTAAATAATAGAATCCACTACCTCACTTGAAGTAGCAACCTCCTTCCTCTAGTTACCTGTAAGAGTATTCTCCATGGGTTTGTTGCCCTCCATGTGTAACTCCCTCAAAATCTCCTTGGCATGCTTGCTCTGAGATACAAATAGCTCCCCATCTCTTTGCCATATTTCCAAGCCAAGGAAATAGTGCAAGATCCCCATGTCCTTCATCTCAAACTCTCTTGCAAGATCCTCTTTGCAAGAAGTTATGAGCTATTCATCACCTGTCAGTATAATAATATTAACATAAAATACAATAATAAAAATATTACCATCAACCTCAATATGATATAGGTTCGCATCCGCTTCACTCTTTGTGAAGCCCAACCTGGTGAAATAACTGTCGATCCTGGTGTACTAAGCACGAGGTGCTTGCTTCAGCCCATACAATGCTCTCTTTAGTCTGCACACATGTGAATCCCTATCAAAGGTCTCAATACCTTTTGGTTGCTCAATGTACACTTCTTCCTCAATAACTCCATTGAGAAAGGATATCTTTACATCCATTTGATGTATTTGCCACCCCATCTGTGCTGAGAGTGCAAGGATAGATCTGATCGATGAGTACCTTGCAACCGATGGAAAAATCTCCTCATAGTCAATCCCCTCTACCTATGAGAATCCTAGAGCTCCTTGTATTTCTCCACACTCCCATCTACCACTTGCTTCACCTTGTAGCTCCACCTAGATCCAAATACTAACTTCCCCACTAGTCTTGGGACCACTTCCCATGCACTGTTTTAGATAATGGAGTCATACTCAACCATTGCATCAACCCATGTTGGCTGCTACACTGATTCCTCAAAATATGGTGGTTCTGTCACAATACACTCGCTCATAAGAGCCATGTATCCAGTATACCTATCTGGGGACCTTCTCTACCTGCGTTATGATGTAGGTGCACCTACATGCTCTATCGCATCTAGCATCAATCTATCAGCCTCTCTGGTGTGCTTCCTACCATTTCTAGTGGCTGGCTCTGCATGAGTGGTTTCTGCCATTCCAAAATCCTCTGCTTGTGGCTGCTCCATGTCCTGAGGTTAATCCTTTGGAACTAATAGTTCCTCATCTGCATGGAAGTAAAGCTCCCTCTAAGGGGACAATTGCATGGCTTTCTCCTCATCAAATTTAACATCTCTCCTAACAACTGTCATCCTGTTAGCTGACAAATACACTCGATAGTTGTGAGGAGTATCAGTGTACCCCACAAATATCCCAACCTCTACTATTGTTTCTAGCTTATTCCTGGCATCTTATGTCACATGGAAATAGACAGATGAGCCAAAATTTTTAAAATATGAAACATCCATTTTCTTACCTTAAAAAGCCTCCTCTGGTGTACTCATGCCAAGTATCCGATGAGGACTACGACTATGCACAAATACGATTATGTTTCATGCATCTACCCACATATGCAACGGTAGGCCCTGATCATGTAACATAGCTTGTGCTACTCCCACAATTGTTCTGTTCTTTATTTCTGCAAGCCCATTCTATTGTGGGTTATGAGGTGCAATCAATTCTCTCTGAATTCCTTCTTTAGCACAAGAGTTCTTGAATTCATTAGAGATATACTCACCACCATTGTTGCTCATTAGAGCCTTCACCTTCTTCCATGTATCTTTCTCTACCAGTTCTTTGAATTCAAAAAACTTGGAGAATGTCTGATATTTCTTCTGCAGAAAGAAGATCCAACACTTCCTATAGAAATCATCAACAAAATTCACATAATACCCGTGCTTTGCTGTGGAAGGTGTAGATAACGGTCCACACACATTTGAGTGAACTCTATCGAGGATTGTCACTGCTCGGTTCTCCTTCTCATGAAAAGTGGCTTTAGTATACTTCCCCATGGTACATCCCTTGCATGTGTCTATCTATGCAAGAGTACCCTTTGGAAGACCTATAGAAATATTTTGCATAATCCTCAAAGCACTGTGGTGTAGATGGCCCAATATCCTGTGCCATATCTCACCTGTATCCAGGCTCACTGCCTTCCTTGCTTTACTATTCAATGTTGCGCAACCCTCTACATCAATTTTGTAGAGGTCCTTCACATGAACCCCAATTTTCTTTACCTGTCTTGTGGCTTGTGACGAAGGAAAGCCTTTCCTTCACTGTAAACCACATCATATCCAAGATCCTCCAACATAGCAACTGAAACTAAATTATTTTTCAAACCTGGTACATGCATGCCATATTTTAATATGAAATGTTTACCTAACTATCTCTGGAAAGTAACTGTACCAATCCCGGTAGCACTATACCTCCCATCATCACCCATATCGATGTGCATTTGAAGATCCTTCTCCTCCAAGCTACTAAAAAGTTCTTTGTTGCCCATCATGTGGAAAGATGCTCCATTATCCAAGTACCACATAGATCCCATCACAGTTGACACCATGCATATGATGAGAGAGAAGTACAAATCAAACTTTGAGGCCAAAGCTTCACCCACTGCAGCTCCCAGAGCCTTCTTATTGTTCTTCTTTTGTGGCATAATGTCCATGATCATGACTGTGAAAACATCACCTTTGACATGTCATGCTTCTTGCCTTATTTTCTGGTCTCAGATTTTCAATGGGACTTATTCCCCTTCCCCTTATTTGCCTTACCAACCAAGGCATAATTTTCCTCATCATTAGTCTTGGATGAGGATCCATCCTCGGCATTCCATCGAAACTCTTCTAGTACAAAATCTAACCATAGTCGCTCCAAATCTGATAACTTCTCCCTCCAATTCACAGAGTCTTGGTAACTATGCCAACTCTTGGGAAGACCTAGAAGTTCTAGGCTTACCAAGTCATCATCAAATACAGTAATCCCAACACTTCCAAGCCCATCTCGACATTTAGTGAACTTGGTCAAGTATTTCTGGATTGTGTTGCCCTTCTCAATTTTGATTTGACTAAGCTTGTCCTTGAGTGCTAATTTTTTGTGGTCATTGCTACTTTCAAATAGATTTTTCAAGGCCTTCCACATAGCATATGGAGTTTCCTTTCCATGGATAATCTAGACAATATGATCTCGAACTCCCTCTAACAAGATCCAACTCGCATTTGCTACCTTCTTCTGCCATGCATCAAGAAGTTGGGCATCTGCTGTTGCAGGCTTTGGAATATCTATTACAGGTCGAATTTGGCATCATCCCAAAACACATATAAATATTCATTAGGGTCTATATTACTCTAAATCAGTTTCTACATGCCCTAAACAAGTCTTCACATTGATGGTCTTCCTTCATGAAAGTTTCACAACTTAAATGCCAGTTGAAGTGCCCCATTGAGCCATAAACACACCCCTAGGCAGTTGTAACTGCTTTGCAGAGCATCTAATACCATGCAAGGCTGTGTTGCAGAGGATCTAGGCCCCCTTTAGAGTGCGTTGGTTGACTGGGAGAGAATTTTTCATTGGATTCCAGGAATCTCCCCGACTTCTAGTGACATCTAAAAGGTTTTCCAACTTTCACCTCATCTGATAGCCTCTAATTTGGAACCCATGAAGTCATTAAACCTCTTATCCTCCTATTTCCATGAACAAGGAAACCTCTTCATCCATTTTTAGGAAATTCATTCAATGATTCATTTATGTCAAACTATCTTCGTCTACTTATAAATAGATCACTGAACATAGTGCACAAGAGAGCAAGAATTTGTGTTAAGTAGAGTTATGTTGGTGAGATATCAACTCTTGAAGGTGTTGTGCATGTAATGTGATGCTGATGGATTTTTGGTGATGGATGTGATGAGGATGTGACTCAAGCTATATGAGTGATATAAAATCGATCAATTGGTTGTACTTTTCCTTATACTTCATAATAAAGACATTTTTTTCCTTTCCTAATGCACATGTTAATGATGTTATATGTTTATTAATGAGTTTAATCAATTCCATTTTTTTAACTTGAATAGATTGTATTGCCTTTATGTTGTTTTTTGTCTTCTGTTTTCCATGGCAGGTATCAATCAAGTGAGTTAAGTTGGATTGAGAAAGACGAAAGCGATGAAGGGAGGCGAGAGAAAGCGAAAAATTACAAGTAGGTTTCTCTCCCTTTATCTATTCACTTTAAGGAAAAGGCCAGATATATTTCTTTCTATTATTCTAAGTGAACCACCCACTTAGAGAAAACATACTTATCCGTAGGTTTGTATTTCCATAAAAAAATTGGTAACCATACTGGGGAACGACAGATTGTCCCTGGTGGTTTTTTCCTTGTCCATCAACATCTAGTATAATAAACTTTCTTATTTTTAGTCATTTGAATGTGTCTTAGCAAAATTAGTGTGGTTGCTTGCTTTTTTAGAGAGTCCTCTGGCACCAATGCACTATTGGTCTTGACACAGTGCTCTGCATAACACTACTGGCTTAGGGACAATGCTCTGCAATGCACTGTCTCCCACTTAGGGGTGAGTTTCCCCTGTGACCAACCAAACTCTATCTGTTTTTTCTTTTTCCAATTCATGTCAGTGTTTTCTTGCTGAAGTTTTGAGTAACTGAATGCCTCTAGAGACCAATTTTCCTTTACTTTTCTTGCCTCACTTTGGATTTGTTTGATCAATGTTTATTTGTGTTTTCTTTATCATTGTTGAATAGTTCCAAAGTTAAATTTTACATTTAATCAATTCATTTAATTCGAAAAGAGGAATTGTCATTTCAGTCTTAGTTTCTCTTGAAATTTTTGACTGATTGTTTATGCATTAGTTTATTTTTCGTTTGACATCTAAACTTAAAGAAAGTGAAAATAAAAACATGCATTTGAATTCAGGGATTGTGAGTGCTACTTAAGGAATAGTTTAGGGAAAAATTGCATTTAGATGTGCTCATTAATGATTGCAAATATTTGATTGCTCTATCCCTCCTAGCTAGTTTTTCATTGTCGAAAATCAATTTGAAACAAATGCTTATCATTCTAATTGCATTCTAGGAATGTTCTATTCATCTCGTGGTGAACCTGAAAGACAAACTGATAATCAATATCAACATAAAATTTATCTGAATTTATCTAAGGAAGCATTGTAACATTAACGATAACATTTATAGGTCTAGCTTAGAAGACTTGTTTTGGCGTCGTTAAACATAGAAGTTGTCATTACGTTTCTGAGACACATTCCGAGTGCGATACCTCTTTCCATGTACGTAAGTATATTGTAGCTCTTACACGTACTTTCAGGTATATCGGGCGGTGTTCTAGTATGAAAAGTATAAGGGGATGCTCCCATTGTGCGGTCTCGCATTAGACAACGCTAATACGGATTGGGCCTCCACATAGTTTCACTTATATTTGGGAGGAAAACTTCAGGTTGCTTACCATCCATAGGTAACCGAGTTGGCGGCCTTGTACCTATGATACACCAAAAACATCATTCGGGGAGATTGCCTACACATATAATAAGTCCTTGGTTTATTGAGGCAGTATATTGCAGTTTACAGTTTGTTGGTAAACCTTTTGCCTAGTATCACCCTCTTTTTGTTTATTTTTATTTTTATGTAAAATCAATTAGCAATCATGGAAGAAGATCAACCCCTTCCTCATCGTTTGCGTAGGACAGCGAATAAACCTCCGTTACCGCTAGAAGATACTTCTAGGAGATGAAGGCGTGATCGCCCTACCGAGTCCAGTACCTTTGGAACTCTTGGTACTACATCATCTGATATACTAGAAACATTTGATCCTTTGAATATCGATTCTAGAGTCGTTTCGACTGATCCCGGTTTATCTGCTATTGTCGAGATGAAAATCTCATAGTTACCTGAGGACATTGAAATTCAATCCAATGAAACGGTGAATTCTAAACCCGAGCTTGTTCAAATGGAGGTCGATCCAGTAGTTGATCCCGAATTCAAACAACAAGAAGTTGTTTCGGTGCAACCATCTGATCCTCAACCATCCGTAACCATCGAGTCTTCCTCCTTACCACAAATTTTACTGCCTAAAATTTATCTCGGGCCTGACGGTGAAGTGCTTCCACCTGTTTGATTTCGATAGAGCACGAAATTCAAGAAGAGACAACCCCTTTGGCCCCCACTCATTTTGGGCCGAGGCTTCATTTATATCAGTATTTTCCTTGCTTGACCTATTCTGTTTCTGTTGATCCTTTTGAATCTCAAGTTCCTGTAGATTCGTTAGAGTATTTTTTGGGTTATTTAACCATGGCAGAGACAACATCCCAGACTATACCATCTGCTACGACTGCGACACACTTGAGGAACTTATTTATGGTGGTCCATCCGTCCCATTGGGTTATTAGGCTTTAAATGGAAACTGCTATGGTGTCTCCTCTATTCCATGGAATTCGCCCATGTCATCGTCTGGAATTATATCTAGTTCATCTATTATGTTTACTAAATGGCTTGACCCTCAATCTTAGGCTGGTCTGTCTAATTAACGTCCATCTTATCCAGTATCTGTTGGATACCCTTCATATGGAAGTCAATATGTGCAATATACCTATAGTCCATATGCTGGGGGGCCACATATTTTCGATCCATATGACAGTACTTCGTCGTATTTAGGTCCATCATATGCTGGAATGCATGTTTGAAGATGGCAGCCTACTTTTCCTGTTTAGCCACAAACAATTGTGTATCAATATCAACCAGTTCATCCTGTCACATATGTGCCCACTACGCCTGCCATTTATTCTATGGTTGTTGCTCAGTCTGCACAACGGGTCCTTCCACTCCTAACCATCAAGTTTCGGGTCTATAGAGTCTGTCTTCCCAGGTTGGTATTCAACAACCATTTGTATTGGGAATTTTGCAGCCGTAGGCTAGTTTACCTTTGTCACAGGTTTTTGTTGGCCCTTTCTATTCACAACTAGGTCCGAATTATATTGGTAGGTAACCATTTTATCAGATACCATGGCAGCCGCAACAACCATTTCCACAGTATAAGTCTTATCCAGGACCTAGTCAACGAACCTACCCCTATTTGGGTTCCCAACAACAAAATCCATTTGTTGGTATGCAAATGCCTACTGCTCAGGTGATTCCATCTTATCCTGGTTATGCTCAACCTTAACTTAATCGACAGTTGCCATTTGTTGCAATGTTAGAATTACCGGATTTAAATTGACTCACCAATTATCCAATTAATTAATTACCTTGGTGGCCCGTGATTCCACATAAATTTCCCTCGGACATTCCCATCTTCAATGGAAATTCAGGAGAAGACCCCTCTACGCATGTCATGAATTATCATTTATGGTGTTCATCAAACTCCTTAAATAATGATTATATTAGATTTTGTCTTTTCTGGTGAACTCTTATTGGTCCGGCGACGAAGTGGCACGTTGAATTACCATGAGATACATTTGATAACTTTACAGCTTTAGCCACTACCTTTTTAACCCACTTCCAGTTACCCTTCAGATATGAAATTGGAGCTGAAATTTTTACTAGATTTAAACAGAACACTGCTACTCATATATCAGATCATATACATGAGTGGCGTCGTCATCGTTGAATGGTCAAACATTTGTTCTTGATAAAATTTTAGTTGAGTGGTTTATTAAATCCTTGTTGTCATCTATCACCAAGGATTTAGCTAAAGGTATTGTTGTCACTGAAGAGCAAGTAATTGCTCGTGCTAAGTATCTAGATCTGATTTACACTTATTCTAGCACACTCTACGAAAATATTCAAAACGCGTCGCGATTAAATTTTATTGTTCCTCCTTCTCCATCTGGTCAGGACATTCATGCTGGCGATGGTGTGATTGATCCTTTTAGTGCTCCGACAAAAAGTTGACTATATGGTCCTACACTTGCTATTTGAAATCAAAAACCTATTGCATCTGATCCTGTGTCTTCTTCCGAAATCCATTCCGTGTCATCTGACATAGGCAAAAGTGATAAGAAACCAAGAAATAGGAAGAAGGGGAAAGACACGAAGAAATCAAAATCACCCCCACAGGAAAAATCATCTGATTCATCCGGTTCTTTTTGGAAACCTCGCTACCCTTCCTTTATATGTAATGAGGATCATTTTACGCGAGATTTTCCTCACCGCTCGGAAGTCCCAAAGCTTCTTAAGACTTTTGCTACATCTGCAGTGTTGAAAAATCCTTTTCTGAACCCGGAAACACATTTGGTTGCGATAGATCCTACTTCTAGTTTGCAAGTGCTTATTCTATCCGCCATGAAGCCCAAAACTGATGTTTTGGTGTCGAAATGAAGTAAATATTACAGTAATCCATTTTCATCGTCCAATGGTCAGGCTACAGATCAACCTACCACTTTGACTTCAAAATCATTTGATTTGGCTCTATCGCCTATCCTTCTAGAGTTAACAATAAAGTCACCGAAGGGAGTAGTTCATAAATCGACATTCAACCCTCGAGCTTGTGCAACTCAAAATTATAATGTAGTAGAAGACCTAGCTCAGTCACCTTCTACTATGTAAATTCTTGAGGTTCTTCAGAATGGTCCCTCCTAGAAGCAGGCTTTATTGTCCACGATCAATGGAATTGAACCGACGGATTCAAATCTTGTAGTATTTAATCACACGAGCTACGTGCCAAAATTACCAGCAGAGTTAGCATTCTTGATTCAAGTACATGTCCTGAATCGCCTCATTCATCGCACTATCATTGATGAAGGTGCATACACTTGTATCATGTCAATGATTTGCTGGAAGTCACTTGGCCCACCGACTTTGTCACAATCACCTACGACGTTGAAAGCTTTTGACGGTCGTACATATAAGCCTTGTGTAATTCTTAATAACCTGCAAGTAGAACAAGGGGGAAAATCAATTACTGTTGAATCTGATATTGTTGATAGACCCCTTTAATACAACATATTTCTTGGAAGACAATGGGTTTATGCTATGGCTGCGGTAGTATCTACTTATTTTCATATGATCATCTTCCCCCATAAAGGAAGTACCATAGCCATTAATCAACTCTCGTTCTTTGCCTCTGGTTCCTAGGAAACTAGAAGCATTCTGTTATTTCACAGACCCCCACCTTCTCTTCATAACATTGGTGTAGGACTCCTTAAGTATCCTTCCATAATGGGCACCTTTTCGTTACCATTGCCAGTGACATCGGTGGAAATCGCACATCGCACATATAGAGACCTGCAAAATGATATCTTCCACTTCATCTAAGTTAAGGAAGATACCCAATGATTATGAAGTAGTTAGGTTGGGCGAAATCACGCCGCTAAGTCCAATTGAGCTAGCATAGCAATCAATTTTCTTGGCTTATGTGGCCAATCAAAATCCATTGTCACATACCGTTTGGGTTGATCATTCTTCAAATTTTGGTACTTCTTCTGATCCATTTTCACGCGTATTCTCGACTAATGAGAGCATTACAGAATCCATGATGTCGGAAGAAGAACCATGGGAATCATCACATCAACAATCCCATCTTCCAGATTACAGTGAAGATAATCCATCTGAACTATATCAACCTACTCTCATTTATTTCTTGACGAATTCTATTCCTATCCACGTCGTCGATTCCAAGAGAAACCCATTGAATGTAGAAGAAATGATTTCTATCGATATTTTGACAAAAACTGGTATTATAGAAAACTTTCATGTTAGTGCGTCTTGTTCTCCATCTAAACTTGACATTTAATGCGCCTTTTTTTGTGAATTCCGAGATGTATTTCCTTGGTCATATGAGGAGATTCTAGGTATCGACTCCAACATTGTTGAACATGAGATTAAAATGTAATCTTGATGTTAAGCCAGTGCGACAACGCCTTCATCCTGTCCACCCAAATAAAGTTGTTTCCATTAAAGCAAAGGTTGAAAAATTTTTGCACGTTGGATTCATTTACCCTGTTCTACTTACTAATTGGGTATCTAACATTGTTCCTTTCATGAAGAAATAGGGGACAATTAGAGTGTGTGTCGACTATCAGGATATTAATCATGCTTTCCTGAAAGACAACTATCCAACTCCCTTTATCGACCAGATTATTGATGAATGTACCGGATGTGAAATATTTTTTTTCATGGATGGATTCTTCGGTTAAAATCAGATTAGTGCTTTCCCAGAGGACCAATATAAAATGACTTTTATCTGTCCCTAGGGAACATTTTCTTATCGTAAGCTACCTTTTGGCTTAAATAACGTTGGGGCTACATTCCAGAGGGAAATGAATTATGATTTTCATGACATCAAGCACATAGTTCAACCGTATCTGGATGAATTACCTGCACATTCACGGAAACGGGCTGACCACCTGCTACATTTGAGAGCGATATTTGTATGATGTCATCATTATAAAATACACCTTAATCCGCACAAATGTGTGCTTGGTGTTGGTTCTGGTAATTTCCTTGGATTCATCGTGTCAAAAGACAAAATTCAGCTTGAACCATTGAAGGTCCAGGCTATTCTTGATTTTCCTACTCCTTCCAATCTGCTTCAGCTACAAAGACTCTAAGGGAAGGCTAAATTTCTAATGAGGTTCATTCCTAACTACGCCGAAATGGCCAAAGGATTTACTTGACTCTTGAAAAATGGGGTACCCTTCCATTGGGATGAGGTTGCACAAGCTTCCTTTGGTGTTTTTAAATATTCCTTGATCTGAGCGTCATTAATCTATTCCCCAAATTATCAGAGTGACTATTTCCTGTATCTTGCTGCTGCAGATACAACCATTGCTATATTTTTAGTCCAAGAAGAAGATGGGATTGAACATCCTATATATTATTTGAGTCGTAATCTCAATGATATGGATGTCAAGTACACATATATTGAGAAGATCTCTTTGGTAACCATTCAAGCTATACAAAGATTTTGCCATTATATCCTACTCCGAAAGACCATTTTCATTTTGGATTGCAACCCTATGACATACATTTTGTCACGTCAATTGCTGGGGGGTAAGTATTCAAAATGGATCGTCATTTTGCAGGAGTTTGATTTGGAATTCATCAAATCCAAGTCAAAGAAGTATTTGGAGTTTGCTGAGCTTATTTGTGACCTTCCTTTGAGTAGTACCAATCCTACTACAGAAAAATCAATTCCAGACGAGTCTTTGTTTCTAATCGAGTCATTTGACCTGTGGTATGGAGATTTCATCATCTATCCCCAAACCCAAAATTTTTGGCCTAATACCTATCGCTCGCAACAATGACATATTCGATACCAAACCAAAGATTATCCGATCGTCGACGATACACTTTATCGTTGTGGTGTCAATACAATTTTACGTAGGTGCCTCTAGCATGAAGAATTCAAAAAATTTCTAAGAGATTGCCATTCTAGTGCATGCAATGGAAATTTGTTTGGCTATTATACCACATAGAAGATTCTCTGTACTAGTTAATTTTTTCCTACCATATTTTGCGACTGCATTATCGCGGTTAGAAGTTGTCATGCTTGTCATAATTTTTATCATAAAACCAAACTGCCAGCAGAACTAATGCATCCTGTCGTTGCTGTTGGACCATTTCCAAAATGGGGCATTGACTTCATGACATGTAACCCCCGCTCGCCCTGGGGGCATGGGTATATTATTGTCGCCGTTGAATATTTTACCAAGTGGGCCGAGGCGATGCCTACATTCAACAACACGGGACAAACAACTGCATTGTTATTTTTTAACCATGTGGTTTCATGGTTTGGTATACTGCAAGATATAGTCACAGATCATGGAAAATATTTTCGCAATCACATGATGGATGAGTTGATTTCCAAGTTAGGACTGTCACATGATAGTTCTACCCCATATTATCTGCAAGCTAACGGAAAAGTTGAAGCTATCAACAAGATTCTTAAGCGTATGCTTCAATGCATGATTGGGGTTCATAAACGAAATTGGCATTTCATCCTGTACTCAGCTTTTGTGGGCATATCGAACCTCGGTGAGAAATGTGACCAGATTCACTCCCTTTCATTTGGTTTACGTCTGGAAGATATCTTACCGATACAATGCGAAATACCATCATTGAAACTCACAATTAACCTGCTACCTGACAATTCTAAAGAAGAGGCATGTCTTTTAGATATCATCCATCTAGATTAAATGCGTCGAGAAGCCACATTGGCCACCGAAGCACATAAGAGATGAATCAAGGCACAATATGACCACAGTGTCAAGCCTTGCACCGTCTCGAAAGGAGACCTAGTCTTGCTTTATGATCAGGAAGACGATAAGATAGGAACATGGAAATTTGAACCATTATGGCATGACCCATAAATTTTCAAGCGCATTCTGGCTAAGGGTGCCTACAAGTTGGTAGATTATGATGGGATTCCATTGTCCCAACCTCAAAATAGGTTGTATCTTAAGCGTTATTGTGCCTAATTTTACATAGTCAACACTGTATTATATGATTTGATTCATGTAGCAGTGTGACTTTTAGAGTTTTTCATGTGGTTAGTAATGAGCCTTACATTTTTTACAGATGTCAAAATCTTCAGAACCATTTGTTGGATATGCCGATTATGCTAGTCGTGGTACTCTGAATTTATCCTCTGCAGCATGGGCCATCTTTGCTCCAAGTGGCGAGTTAGTATAGTGGGTTGATTGAACTACTCTCTGATGCCATTTCACTTGGCATTCGCCACATCATCATCAGGTTGGATTCACAACCTGTCGTACTACAACTTACTAGCATTAATACTATCTGAAATCTAGTAATTCATCATATGTTCCTTAGATTTCATCTTTTGGAAAAACATTTTGATTACATTCAATATCAACATATTTCCATAAAATTTAACACTCTAGTTGATTCACTGGTGAATTATGTGTCAAATAGACATTTGCAGCATATGTAAAAATAGATTTTCAATTCAAATCATACATTTGAATAGGATTGCACATGATCATAGAAAAACACTAATAGTAAAATAGATTTATATCGATTTTTTTACAAAATTATGTCCAAGACATGTTTGTAATCTGACCTCAAAATGTATACAAACATGGCATAATCTATGTAAACCTAGTGATTCTCATGATAACAGGTCACTTCTTGGGCTATAATGTGAAGTAGCCTCATCCAACGACTAGGCACACCAATGGTATTGCGCTGTAGCCTCATAGGTAACTCCTCGATCCAGACATCCGGTATACCAAGAGTCAATCCCTCCACATGCTGCTACAACTCAACAAGAGTCAGCTAAATCCAAATCCTATAGGATTTCTCTTCTGACAGTCCTATCTGCTAGTTCTCCCGCCTGCTGTGCCTGAACCACTGGTTGAAAAACAAAAAAATATCTAAAAAACCCCAAAAATAAAAAACATAGTCAACATTTTACCTATAGCATCCCATTGAGCATCGACTGGAAAAATCAAATCTAGATCTTTTCGGAAATCCATTCCTGCATATGGATGCTCCTCGATGAAGATATTCTGTCTTCGGATACAAATGAAAAATGAACTAGAAAATGAGATCAATGGCTAACCATTTAGCCATAATCTCGACCCACCGCTACAACCATGGATCTCTAGAAACAGCTAATACCAGCATCACATGCGGTCGCTGCATCAATGGAACTCACTCCAAAACATAAGTGATCAAAATAGACCCATAACTGAAATTTTTGGTCTTACCACTTTTTACCTTGGTCATTTGTTCTTTCATATGAAGTAGTATTGCTTCAGCCCAGTTGAACACGATTGGCTTGAGACACTCAAGCACATACTGCTTGTATGATCTATTCACGACATGTAGTGTCATGCTGCCAGCTAGATTTCGATAGTGAATAGGAGAGTGCACAAAGGAATATCATAGACATATTTGATATTTATCTTTCCATCTTTACTAGGGTCAGTTCCAGTTCAACAAAATTGTCAGATGTAGTCCTTCACTGTTTCACCTCCACATGTAGAACCCACTAGGGAAATGGGGGCATCACGTCTCGAAAAACCTATGAGAAAGTAAATGTCATCAACCAATATTGGGAGCACTTTGTCCCCAATGTGAAATTATTGTAGTGTCGAGTCCCATGAACAGATCAAGAACTACAATAGTTCCATGTGTTTCCTCATTCCTGACAATCAAAAGTACTTGAGAAATCCACAGTCTCTAAGGGCTCTCACAGTGCCAGGATCATGTAGGGTGACCATATCCTATTCTTCATGTTCTCTTTCTCACCATGTAATCGACATTCTGATCTGATCAAATTCTAAAATCACTCCATAGGCTTAGTTAGGATCCATTCCATGCAAAAAATTGGGGAAATTTTGGGCAGAAACAAAGATGCAACTTTTGAATTTTGCCCAACGCACCCCTGAGTCAGAGATAAATCATTCTAGAGGAAATGGGCCTCTTTCCAACCTCTCTGCAATGCACTTTTCTACATTCAAGGGTGTGTTGGCCCTAGGGCATTGTATATTTACCCTAGGTGCCCCAAAAACCTAAAAAATGTGCATGAAACTAAAAAAGAATGCATTCAATAGAAAGAGGAGGGTAAGATCTTCTACTTGGTCCAAACGGCACAAGAAATTATCCACAGAATCTGTCGCAATCAGCTACTGAAGTTCGAGGGAAAAATAGGCTCAGAGGACTAAAATTCAAATGGTAAAGGTGAAATGGTAAAAATAACTTGGTAATTTCTCAATTTAGTAGTCTTTTTATTAATTTATGCATATTTAATTAAACAACTATGGTTTTTACCCATTTTTACTATTTTAAACAGATATTTTTAATCCATTTAATGTTTCTTTGAGCAGGTTTGTAGCTGATTATAGTGAGCTAGTCGTGCAAGATTGTGAAATGCTATATTGAACACAAAGCACCATTTTATCTCTTTTTCAAGCTTTGTTAAACATGAAAGAGGAATTCAAAGCATACTTTTATCCTATTTTTTTGAGCTTTGTTAAACATGAAAAAGGAATTCAAAGCGCACTTTTTGTTGGCAATATGATGCAGAGTGTTGTCCTTGATGGCAACCCACTTGATGAAGATGATGGCAACCTACTTAATGAAGTTTTTCTTAATGCTTGATAAGTTCATTGATGATGTAAATCTGATGTTCTACAAGTAGTACAGAAGTTTCAGAAGAAAGAAATATCAGTATGTGCAAGAATAATGATGAAAAAGGTGTGTTACAAGGCATACGCGGGTTTTCTAAGGAGAAGGCGCGTATGCACACAGAAAAGTACGTGCCAAGTCGCGTATGATCAATTGCGCTCTAAATGTGTAAAACCAGGGGTTACTACCATGGTATTGACCCATTGTATTGAGCGCTGGATTGTCTATGAGATCCCGTCCAGGAATACCATCGGAAGTGATGTGGTTTTGGCTCATGGTATTGACAAAGGATAAATCTATATAAGGAGAAGAAATTAATTGTGTAAGGTGTGTGCATGAGTCTGGGTTTGAATTGATACTTCAATCTGAAGTATGTCCGAATGGAAAGGGTAACAGTTTGATGATAGATTTGAATTTATGATGCACCTATGAAGAAAATGATGAAGAGGGATCTCTAGATCTGAAATGTATATGTATTTTCTAGATCTGTTTATGGAATGATTAGATCTGTGATCTAGCGAATCTAAGCTGAAGCAAAGAATGAAAATCTGAGCTGTTTATCTGTTCTGGAGAGCTGCACTGCCCTAAAATGTCTGAAGATCTATACGCAGGTTCGTTAAGGAGGAAGCGCGTATATACGCGGCTTGTATTCATCAAAAGCGCGTATGAGAATTGAAATCAGCTCTGAAATGTGTGCAGATGTATACGCAGGTTGGTATTTGTGAAAGCGCGTATATATGCATGTTTAGTGAAGAAAAAGCGTGTATGTAATTTAGGGTTTTCTAAAGTTTGTGGTATGAAATGTCTGATCTGTTCTGCTATTCTACTGTTATCTGTCAATGATGATCTGGGTTGTTCGAATATTGATTATCCTGCTATAAGAGCAAGTTGTTGGTTTGATGAATGTTCCTTGAGCTTAATTGTGTTGGTTGGATCCAGTATGAAAATTGATGAAACATGGTCCATGGTGGTGCTGAGGGTTGTAGCCTTCAGTGAGGGGGTTGTAGCTCCCTTCCAGTGGTAGCTAGTAAACGAGTGCAGGGGGTAGTGGCTCCCTTCTAGGAGAGGCTGGTAAACGAGTGCAGGGGGTAGTGGCTCCCTTCCGGGTGAGGCTGGTAAACGAGAGGAGGCGTCGTAGCTCCCTTCCAGGAGAGGCTGGTAAACGAGAGAAGGTTGTAGCCTTCTTCAGGTGGGTGTCTGCGTGCTGGTATAAGTCTATGCCAGTACATGGTTGTAAGATGTTTTCTCTATAATAAAATATTGAAGGCTGAGACAACAGCAGCGGTGGTTTTCTCCCGACTTGGGTTTCCACCTAAAATCCTGGTGTTCTTGTGTGATGGTTTATTCTGTTATTACTGCACATGCTTATTGTTATCTAATCATCAGAAGAATGAATGTTGCATATATCTAAGTAAAGAATTAATGGCATAATAAGATCTCTGTATATACGCGAGTTTTGTGAAGGGTATCCGCATATGTACGCGAGTCTGGTTCAGTAAAGTAGCGTATGGGTTTTAGAGCAAGAAAAAGTAAAAATTTTTGAGTATGCCCTAAATACTGATTCACCCCCCCCCCCCACCCTCTCAGTATTTTTCCCAACAATTGGTATCAGAGCAGGTCCTTCTGCAGAAGCTTGATCGCTTGAAGGAGATCCGTCGAAATGGGAAATCATGAAGGGGTAATGTCTATAAGGCCACCTCTATTCAATGGAAATAATCTATTATTCTGGAAGATACGAAAAAAAGCATATCTGCAAAGTCTTGGTGCAGAAGTATGGGCAATCGTGGAAGGAGGTTATCAGTATCCAGCAGGTATTCCTACTGATGCAACAGAAAGGAAGAAATATGAAATCAATGCCAAAGCCGTCAATGTCTTATTAGGAAGCATGTCTGAACCAGAATTTTCTAAAGTGATGCAACTAAATTCAGCAAAAGAAATATGGGACAAAATCATTCTGAGCTATGAAGGAGATACAAAGGTAAAAAAGTGCAAAACTCCAAACTCTCGAGAATTGAATATGATAATTTAATGATGCATAGTGATGAGAGTATTGCGGTTTCTTTATGTCTAGATGATATTGTAAATCGTATGAGAAGTTTGGGTGAAACCATAACCGATGCTACTGCGAGTGGAAAATGTCTTAAGATCTTTAACTTCAAAATTTGAGTCAAAAGTATCAGCTATTGAAGAAAGGCAAGATTTGAAAACTCTTAATATTGTTCAACTACATGGTATTCTGACTGCTTATGAAATGAGACAAGGAGGTCCCTCTCAAATCAAAGAAGCTGGTTTTAAGGCGTGTGAAAAAGAAAAAGAAAAGGAAGTTGTCAAGGAATCAAATTATATATCAGAAGAAGAAGAAGAAAATTTTGTGAGAAGACTCCAACCAGGTACTGGAAGATTCAAAGGTAAGCTTCCCTTCAAATGTTTTGATTATGGAAGAGTTGGTCATTATGCTGCGAAATGTCCTTATAGAGAAAATCATGATAAAGGGAAACAATTTGTAAAGGGAAAGAGTTATTATGCAAATGAAGATAATAGTGAAATGTCAAGTGAAGATGAAGAAGATTCTGACCAAGATCTGAAAGCACTCATGGAAAGGAAGCAGAAGAAGAAGGCTACTAAAAGAAAGAAGATATCTCAGAAAACATGTGCAACAGAAAATGAAGAAGAGGAAACAGGTATTGATTGTTGTTCTTGTGATCCATTTTCTTGTGCATGCAATGATGAAGATAGTGAAAGTAACAGTATAACTCTAGAAGAAAATCTCAAGATCAATGACGAAAGTAATGATTGGAATCAATTTCATAAGAAAGAATCTATCTACAAAGATATGATATCTAGAATGAATGAACAGAAAGAAATACTGAATGGACAGATATACAAGTATCAAAAGTTGTATGTTTATGCAACCAATCAAAGTGAAAGACTTGAAGCAGGAATCATCTCTCTCAAAGAAGATCTGGAAAAATCAAATAAGAAGAATGAAGAACCCCTATCATTTGAAAAGGAAGGACTTGAAGCAGAAATCATCTTTCTCAAAGAAGATCTGGAAAAATCAAATAAGAAGAATGAAGAGCTGTTACAAACATGTGAAGAACAAGAAAATTGGTTGATGGAAGAAATTTTAAAATTAAACGATCGAGTAAGAAGAAGGAAAAAGAGGTTGAAGAAACATGACTTGTACAGGGGTGGAGGTTGAGTAACATTCTCAAAGGTCAATTAGAAGAAAAGGATAAACGCTTGAGGTTTCAAGATAGTACTAAGATTCTGGACAATATTCATAGTAATCAAAGATCTCCTTCTATTAAACTTGGTCTTGGTTTTCATGAAACTATTAAAGGAGAATATAGTTCACAAGGAAGTGCTAAAGAGTCAAAGGATGTCAATACAAAATTTGAAGTATTGAAAGAAGCAAAGGGTCAACCGACAATCATGAACTCTCAAAAGAAACCAATCCCTCCTAACTATAGAAGCATCAATAATGTTGAATGCTTTAATTTTCATAATTATGGGCATGTTGTAGCAAATTGCAGAAGAAGATTGTTTCAATCACAAACAAATAGATTCTACTCAGAAAGGTACTCTGGTTTCTTTAAGGGATATTGTTTTTCATGCAGCAAGTTTGGTCATAAAGCAGTCGATTGCAATAGAAGGAAGAAAAGAGAAACACACTATGATCCTTATGCTTACTTCTCTGGTCACATGAGATGTTATTCTTGTAACAAATATGGACATGTGGAAAAAGAATGCAGGATGAATAGATATGAGAAATTGGACAAATTCAGGCGGCACACGATAAGAAGTTGGTAAGTGGAAAAGAGGAGGAAATTTAGTCGGAAACGTAGGAATATTGGTATCTGCCAGGTCATCCACTTCTAAAGCTTATTTCTCATAATGACTGCATGAATGATGTGAGATACATTATAGATATTAGTAATGTATCATCATAGGGGGAGCAATGTATGATGATTCACATGGTTGGTATGGTTATTCTGGTTATGTGTATTTCTGATAGAGCATCTGATCTGAAGAAGAAGACATGTATAGGTGGTACAACTTCAGGGGGAGATGAAGGAATGTGAAGTTTTCAATGTTTCACTTTCCATACGCGGGTTCAGTGAACTAAAGCTGCGTATACACGCGAGTTATAGTGGATATAGTAGCGTATGCACTAATGATAAGGAAATTTGTATGACAGCTGAAGATCAGGAGCATAGGTTCAGGGGGAGCATCAGTCTAACTATAAATGAGTGTATTATAGGAACTGTATCTGCTTATTACTCAGTTCTAAATAATGATGACATGATACATGGCTTCTTATGATGAGGTTATCGATAACCCCTGATTTCTTTTTGATGAAGAGTATTCCTTACTTTCACACATGAATGAGATGGAAGACTTATGATTCAGAGAAACGAATAGATCATGCAGAACTTGTTGTTGATGTTGGTTGTCACGGTTGAGACCTCTTTTTCTTACACATGTTACATCATGATCATGATAAATCTTGAAGATCTTGGTGACATCAGATCACATGAATGATTTCTTGACACGTATTGTTTATTGTAGAAGTTGTTCTGGTATGATAATTCTTCTTGGGAAGAATATGTTGATGCTGCAAAGATTTTGAAGGATTGGTTACTAATGTGCTTATGCTATAACTATTGGATGACACTTGAAAACATAGCCACATTTTCCTATTTGTTCTACTCTCATATATTCCAGGAAAGCATTCAAAATATCTTAGACAGAAGCTGGAAGTTATCTCTGCCTTTTAGGAGATCAGATCTATTCAAAATCAGAAGATTAAAATGGATACGCGGATTTTCTAAACGACAGTCGCGTATATACGTGATTTCATAGAACAAAAATTTCGTATGGGTGGTTGCTGACAAATTTCTCTGATTCAACATTTCTCAGCAGAGTTGCAGTATTTTTTGGTATCTCTGATGGTGTTCCAGTACTCATAATTCTGTTTCATTCTCAGATGTTTCTTAAAGATGCCTTGATGATTTGGCTGTTGAAAGTGTTCAGGTTGCATAAGCTAAGGAGGATTTTTGGTCATATGGAAAGGATGCATTAGATGCACAGTTTCAGGGGGAGAATTAGCATTTCTGAATGTAATGGATTGTTGGCATTATGATGATTCTGAAATATGATCTTTCTTGAGGTCTTTTTGGTAGTGGTCATAAAAAGTCACATTTGTAATTTGATGAAAAGGTCATGTTGAGACCTATGATGTAAAATTGTAATATTCAGTCATGTAAGGAATTTTTCAAATCTATAAACCCACTTGGTTGGGTAGTTGAGTCAAATTTGTAAACCCACTTTTTTGGGCAGTTGAGTCAAAATGTGTAAACCCTCTTGGTTGGGTATTTGAGTCTCATATGTAAATCCACTTGGTTGGATATTTGATGTAAGTATGAGTCCTTGGTGATAGGAAGGTCAAAGAGTCATGTACGTCATTGAAAAATATGTTTGAACATTCAGCATGAACTCAGGGGGAGCATGGTAACTTCAATGCACATCAGATCTACAACGCTCTTCTTTCTACATGACGAGAACAACCTTGTGTTGGTTTTGATCTACCCTTTGCCCTTGATGTCAAAGGGGGAGAGTGACATGGTGTTTGAATAAGGGGAGCGAATGTCATGGTATTTGAATAATGGCTATAATCAATGTATCTATCTGTTGTGGTGATCAAACACCATCTTGGTTGCCATCAAGTCTAAAGGGGAATATTGTTGGCAATATGATGCCGAGTGTTGTCCTTGATGGCAACCCACTTGATGAAGATGATGGAAACCTACTTAATGAAGTTGTTCTTGATGCTTGATAAGTTTATTAATGATGTAAATCTGATGTTCTACAAGTAGTACAGAAGTTTTAGAAGAAATAAATATCAGTATGTGCAAGAATAATGATGAAAAGGTGTGTTACAAGGCATACACAGGTTTGTCGAGGAGAAGGCGCATATGCACGCGGAAAAGTACGTGCCAAGTCACGTATGATCAATTGCGCTGTAAATATGTAAAATCAGGGGTTACTACCATGGTATTGACCCATTGTATTGAGTGATGGATTGTCTATGAGATCCCGTCCAGGAATACCATCGGAAGTGACGTGGTTTTGGCTCATGGTATTGACAAAGGCTAAATCTATATAAGGAGAAGAAATTAATTGTGCAAAGGGGGTGCATGAGTCTGGGTTTGAATGAATACTTCTCTTTGAAGGATATCTGAATGGAAAGGGTAGCAGTTTGATGATATATCTGAATCTATGATGCACCTATGAAGAAAATGATGAAGAGGGATCTGTAGATCTGAAATGTATATATATCTTCTAGATCTGTTTATGGAAGGATTAGATCTGTGATCTAACGAATCTGAGCTGAAGCAAAGAATGAAGATCTGAGCTGTTTATCTGTTCTAGAGAGCTACACTGCCCTAAAATGTCTGAAGATCTATACACAGGTTCGTCGAGGAGGAAGCGCGTATATACGCAGCTTGTATTCAGCAAAATCACATATGGGAATTGAAATCAGCTCTGAAATGTGTGTAGATGTATACGCGGGTTGGTATTTGTGAAAGCACGTATATACGCAAGATCAGTGAACAAAAAGCGCGTATGTAATTTAGGGTTTGCTGAAGTATGTGGTATGAAATTTCTGATATGTTCTGTTGTTTTACTGCTATCTGTCAATGATGATCTGGGTTGTTCGAATATTGATTATGCTACTATAGAGAAATTTGTTGGTTTGATGAATGTTCCTTGAGCTTAATTGTGTGGGTTGGATCCAGTGTGAAAGTTGATGAAACGTGGTCCATGTGAGTGGTGCTTCGAGGTTGTAGCCTTCAATGAGAGATTTGTAGCTCCCTTCCGGTGGTAGCTTCAATGCTTGAGTGCGAGGGGTAGTGGCTCCCTTGGGAGAGGCTGGTAAACGAGTGCGAGGGGGTAGTGGCTCCCTTCGAGTGAGGTACGGTAAATGAGAGCGAGGGTTGTAGCTCCCTTCCAGGAGAGGCTGGTAAACGAGAGAAGGTTGTAGCCTTCTGCAGGTGGGTGCCTGCGTGCTGGTATGAGTCTGCGCCAGTACATGGTTGTAACATGTTTTCTTTACATAATAAATATTGAAGACTAAGACAACGACAGCGGTAGTTTTCTCTCGACTTGGGTTTCCACCTTAAATTTTGGTGTTCTTGTGTGATGCTTATGTGTGATGGGTTATTCTGTTATTACTACACATGCTTACTGTTATCTAATCACCAGAAGAATGAATGTTGCATAGATCTAAGTAAAAAATTAATGGCATAATAAGATCTCTGTATATACGTGAGTTTTATGAAGGATATCTGCATGTATACGCTAGTTGGCTTCAACAAAGTAGCGTATGGGTTTTTAGAGAATGAAAAATTAAAATTTTGAGTAAGTCCTAAATATTGATTCAACCCCTTCCCCCCCTCTCAGTATTTTTCCCAACACTTTTATCTCTTTTTTGAGCTTTATTAAATGCGAAAAAGGAACCCCCCTAGAGTTATCTTTCAGCTCTTTTCAGACTCTCAAAAAATGAAAAGATTGTTGAGCGCTTTTCCTTTCGAGCTCGTTAAAGGAATTGAAACGAAATCTACTCAGTATAAGTTTAACCCTTTTTCGGACCGAGATAGATTATAATTACGAAAAATGAAAACCCTAGTCAAACATGGCTAAAAGGTTCTCTCAGGTATTATTTTACACTTTTTCGGATCTAAGGGACTATTATACGAAAAATAACTTGTGGAGTTTTCTTTTAGTCCCATTTTCAAACTTTATCAAAATGAAAAAGGATTGACTTCTAACTGTCATTAGACTCGTTAAAACATAAAATAGTGACGGACTTGTCTATCATGAAAAGATCGAGTTTCACCTTCGGTAGACTCCTTAAGGCATCAAATAGCGATGGATTCACCCAAATGGTTGAATTATACATCAAGCATATGTTATCGTCCTCAAGCTTGTTTAAAATAAATAAAGAGGTATTGGTCAGCAATGGCTGGGGAAAATTGGAAAGGGATAAAACACTTTATGGTAGCAAGTCACTCTTGAACATGGAAAATATTCATTCATCTCCGTGATTTTTGGTTTGGGTAATCTTCTTGACGGTTTATCATACCATCCATCACTTTGGTTTTGGGTCAAATGCTGGAAATTCATTCAGTGTTGTTGATATTTTTAATAGAAGTCACTCAGTTATTCCTCATCTTTTGCAATACTCATAAAATTTCATTTCGTGACTGCCATCCCTGAAATTGCTTCATTAGTCACATTCTGTCTCCAAAATCATTACTCCTGTTTTGTGTCGTTGATGGGGGAAGCATCAATGCCCTCCTACGATGAGTCGCTTCCCGTCGACATCAGCTCATCATCCAGGAATTTGACTTAGAAACAACCTTTCAGTACCTTGGAGCTTGCTTACATCAACGATAGGTTTCTTGCTTCCAGCGATAGGTTGACATCACATGCCTTCGAACGAAAGACTTTGTATGGTGTTCGACATCAAATCATCTATTCACACCATGAAAAATGTATTGCATTACCTTGAGATCCATTATCATCAACAATGGTTTCTCTCATGTCTCTTAACAGCTTACATCATTGGATTGTAATCAGACGGTGTCTTCCCGTGTTCGACTTCAGATCACATATTCGCATAGTTAGACTCGTACTTTAAGCGATCAAGTGAACGAGAGAGAAGACCCCAGATCTAGTTTCATCCATCCGAGCTATGATTTCAGGATAAGTACCAAATCATTCGTATGATGGTCATTATTCAGATGGTCATCCTATCATGGGTCTATATCTGTAAACAGTCTATATCTGTAGACAACTTTCTGATGTTATGATAGTTTATGTGTTGAGTATGGGATATGCCTCCTTCAACAATTCATGTACAAGATGAACATATATCATGATGTAATGTATTTTAATTGATGCAGGTCATTTTCCACTTCAGTTCCTCCTCATCATGTCATAAATAAAATCACTCAACATTATCATTTTTGACTTCATGCTTTAGGGGGCAACTATTACAGGTTTATTTGGGCATCATCCCAAAACACAGATCAATATTAATTAGGGTATATCATACTCTAAATTGGTTGCTACATACCCTAAAAAAGTCTTCACATTGATGGCCTTACTTCATGAAAGTTTCACCGCTTAGATGCCAATTGAAGTGCCACATTGAGCCATCAACGCGCCCCTAGACAGGTGTAAATCTACTACCATGCAAGGTTGTGTTTCAGAGGATCTAGGCCCACTTTAGAGTGCGTTTGTCAACTGGGAGCGAATTTTTCATTAGATTCTAGGAATCTCCTCGACTTCTAGTGACTTCTAGAAGTTTTTCTAGCTTTCACCACACTTGATAGCCTTGAACTTGGAACCCATGAAGTCATTAATTTTCTTATCCTCCTATTCCCATGAACAAGGAAACCTCTTCATACATTTTTAGGAAATCCATTCAATGATTCATTTACCTACCATCAAACTACCTTCACCTACTTATAAATAGAGCACTGAACATAGTGCACAAGAGAGAAATAATTTGTGTTAAGTAGAGTTATGCTGGTGAGATATCAACTCTTGAAGGTGTTGTGCATGTACTGTGATGTTGCTAGATTTTTGATGTTGGATGTGATGAGGATGGGACTCAAGTTGGATGAGTGACAACGAATCAATCAACTGGTTGTACTCTTCCTTATAATTCATAATAAATACATTTTTTCCTTTCCTAATGCATGTGTCAATGATGTTATATGTGTATTAATGAATTTAATCGATTCAATTTGTTTAACTTGAATAGATCATATTGCCTTTATGTTGCTTTTTGTCTTCTGTTTTCCATGGAATGTATCAATCAAGAAAGTTATGTTGGATTGAGAGCGACGAAAGCAATGAAGGGAGGTGAGGGAAAGAAAACATATTACAAGTAGGTTTCTCTCCCTTTATCTATTCACTTTAAGGATGGGGTCAATATCGGATATACATATTTTTTGTTAAGTGAACCACCACTTGGGAAAAATACTTATCTATAGGTTTGTATTTTTGTAAAACAATATCATTATATATGAATTCCTTCAACCCATTGTCCTCCAACACTACCTCCATTTTTTCCTTCCATGCAATATAATTCGAACTTCCCTTGAGTGCATATTCGAGTCTCAAGCCATTGAAAGACATCTTCATCCACTTCTAACTCCAAAGAAAGTATCTGCAAATTTGAATATTGTTCAACAAAAACTCAATTTATTCTCCACTATTGTTATTCCTGGTGCTCTAATACCATGAGAAAAACCTCTAACACAACTTTGATACCATGTAGAAATTACAACGATGGATTCAATACGATCATGAAATGTACTAAAAAAAGACATTGAATCCTTCTACAATATTTGCGGAATATAAACCATGATCGCGCAGTCACATGAAAGTAAGAGAAAGAAGTAAATCAATCACACAACACAATATTTTCCTGGGGAAATCAAATGCTCAAAACCCGTCCATCTTTATTGTATAATCAACCAAGGAATCATGAAACAATACAATGCATGTGTGCTCACTCTACCAATTGCTTCACACTGATCTAGGTAAAATTGGACCAATACATATCCAATTTCATGTCTACCCTAATCCTGCCTTGCTCACGTGATCCCTAGATAAATATGTTGGAAATACTGAGAGGGGGGGTGAATCAATATTTCTTTCAATTAGAGAATTAGTTAATCTTCAATTATTATCAGTGTTTGTACAATTATAGCAGCAAACAAGAGGAACACAAATGCACACATTTTTTAAGGTGGAAACCCACTCCGGGACAAAAACCACCTAATGCTTTTCTAATAATTCTTTTCAACTCCAATTGAAAATAAAGCTCCAACTTCCTAGAATCTAGAAAAGCATTCTTCTGCAGCTCCCACTAGATGGACGCTCCAATGCCCGAGATTCTTCATTATTCAACTGAACGGATGCCCCAACACCCAATGAGCTATAACTCAACCTAGCACCACCCTACCACCCTATAGAAGAATAAAAGAAGAATGGACTCCCGTACCAGGGAAAATGGTCCACTTTACAATGATATAGAATGATGTAGAAGAAGAAGATATACTAGACCATAACCCCAACTTTGACACAACCACCTAATGATGATCCTAGACCTCCCAACACTACCTTTTCAACCCTTGGCAGATAGACACTAGTACAATTTGTACAATAATGTATTTACAATGACTAGGTACAATGATTGTATGCAGTGTTGCCCACTTGAAGACTTCATATGATGAACTTCTTGCTGCTATTATGCACCTTGGCTGCTGCTCTTGTCATGCTACCCTCTGCTGCACCTTGCTTTGCTTTTCTGCCATAGAAAGTCTGGTCCTTTGCAACCCTTGACAACACATGATCTAGCTTTTTATTGCCTTCTAGGAGATCTATATTGAATCTGGTGTATCTCTGTCATTTCAGATCCTAAATATCTAATTTTGGGTCCTATAGTAGTCCTCTGAGTCATATTTCCAATGCCATAGGTCTGACCCAATTTGGATTCTTGAAGAGAGAGTTATACCCAATCTCTCACAATGCCCTAATTATGGATTGTTTCAGAAGAGCGCACTTGTACAATGTGCCACGTGTCACTGTTTCTTCATTTGTTTCTAAAAATGATAGAGAAAAACTTACAGGCTGTACACTATCTTTCACTTTTTACATCATTCCAATCTGATACTCAGAGAAAGAGTTATGATGATTTTACCAATGTCACTTGTTTGAGATGAATTTCAGGAGCCTGCAAAAATGCTTACTTCCACAGATCATATCTCCAAAACTATTCCACAACTTGATCTAAAATGTTTACTGTAGCGTCCTTAGGATTTCAGCTTTGCCTCATAAAAATTTCAGCTTCTGAGCCTTCGTGGAAAAAAATTTAGAGCGACAATTCCATGATGACCTGTTTTAGATGGCCGAATCCCTTACCTAAGGAGGAAATGAAGATCACAATATATATGAATGCTTAAGTTGAGAGGGGCTTCAACAAGTGAACGTGGGAGGGATTTTAGGAGCATAAAAAATATTAATTATGACTTTTCAATGACCCATGCCCCAACCCTATGGGGTTTTAGCCCACTAGCTGGGGTACAAACTTCAAATATGAATATCTCTCAAACCGTGAAGAATTACATGGCGTGCCATATATCAATGGAAACATCTCGACAAGTAGAAACCATAAAAAGCATTATTGACCCAAAATATATTAATTTGGTAGGTCAAAATTCCCATGCAATATTGGGTTAGCCCCTGGTGCACCTTGCTACCCTCTGCTGCACCTTGCTTTGCTTTTCTACCATAGAAAGTCTGGTCCTTTGGAACCCTTGACAACACATGATCTAGCTTTTTATTGCCTTCTAGGAGCTCGATATTGAATCTGGTGTATCTCTGTCATTTTAGATCCTTAATATCTGATTTTTGGTCTTGTAGTAGTCCTCTGAGTCATTTTTCCAATGCCACAGGTCTGACCCAATTTGGATTCTTGAAGAGAGAGTTATACCTAATCTCTCACAATGCCCTAATTATGGACTGTTTCAGAAGAGCGCAATTGTACGGCGTGCCACGTGTCACTGTTTCTTCATTTGTTTCTAAAATTGATAGAGCCAAAAGTACAGGCTATACACTATCTGTCACTTTTTACATCATTCCAATTCGATACTCAGAGAGAGAGTTATGATGATTTTACCAATGTCACTTCTTTGAGATGAATTTCAGGAGCCTGCAAAAACCCTTACTTCCACAGATCATATCTCAATAACTATTGTGTACATTGATTTTAAATTTTTACTGCAGCTTCCGCAGGATTTTGGCTTTGCCTCATAAAAATTTCAGATTCTGAGCCTTCGTAGAAAAAAAGTTAGAGCGAAAATTCCACGATGACCTGTTTCAGATGGCCGAATCCCTTACCTAAGGAGGAAATGAAGATCACAATATATATGAATGCTTAAGTTGAGAGGGGCTTCAACAAGTGAACGTGGGAGGAATTTTAGGAGAATAAAAAATATTAATTATGACTTTTCAATGACCCATGCCCCAACCCCATGCGGTTTTAGCCCACTAACTGGGGTACAAAATTCAAATATGAATATCTCTCAAACCGTGAAGAATTACATGGCGTGCCATATATCAACGGAAACATCTCGACAAGTAGAAACCATAAAAATAATTATTGACCAAGAATATATTAATTTGGTAGGTCAAAATTCCCGTGCAATATTGGGTTAGCCCCTAGTGCTGCTTGGGTTGACATCAATGACAACCGCTGATCAACAATCTCCCCCTTTGGCATTGATGGAAACACAAGTACTCCCCCTGCGATCATGAAACCTCTTCCTACAACATTCTCTCCCCCTTTGAAATCAATGGCAAAGGGTAACTCGCCCTGAAACACAACCATCCTGTAGACCTATACACACTTCCACTCGCGCTGACACACAACCGTCCTGCAGACTTGTACACACTTCCACTCCCCCTTTATATTCTGAAAAAGGAAAATCTAATGAGAACTTGGGAGAATCCCAAGCTTCTGGTGAAGATATTCCAATGCTGGAGAATATTTAATATGTGATTCTTTTGGTGCTGCTTGGAATCTTTCTACTTGTCCAACTGCTTGCATAACATCTAGTCGAGAGGCGGTTACATATAGAAGACTACTAATCATAGATCTGTACAACCTTTGATCCACATCCTTAGATGAGTCGTTTATGCTCAATTTGCAACCAAGTAAAGACATCTCGAAATCATTTTGCACCTTTGTAGCAAAATTCTTACTTAGTCGATCATCATTGCTACCAATTATTTTATCATCCTCTTTAGCTTTTAGACATGCTTTAGTTGCTTCATCCAGAACATATATGTCGTTTGG
This sequence comes from Pinus albicaulis, assembly GCA_034641835.2. Lineage (NCBI taxonomy): Eukaryota > Viridiplantae > Streptophyta > Pinopsida > Pinales > Pinaceae > Pinus > Pinus albicaulis. The sequence continues at coordinate 14,596 of JAXQQM020057683.1, read as the reverse complement.
AGCTCGACTTGCTGTAGCCACAATTTCACCATACACGCCTTTCCTGATTTCACATTTTGTGGAGTTGAATAGTATTGTGTGTCCTTGATCACACATTTGTCCAACATTGAGTAGATTGTGATTCATGTTTTCAACTAGTAGAAAATTATTGGCTAGAGAATAGTTGCTTCCGAGAGTGACAGTACCTGATCCTATAACATTTGAAGATCCATCATTTCCAAAGGACACGGTTCCATCCTTCTTCTCTTTCAGAGATACAAATTTATTTCTATCTCCAGTCATATGCGTTGAGCAACCGCTATCAACATACCACACATCTTTGTTATTTTGAGCCTTGAGAGCGAGAGCACAATTATCATTCTTATTCTTCTTCCATGTTCGTTCATTCTGTGGCTTCGAAGATTCTTCTAGAGGATTTTCAAGTATGCAGTCTTTGGCTACGTGTCCAAAGTTTTGACATTTGTAACATTCAATATTACTTCTTAAATGTTCAAATCTATTGATGTTTTGCTGAGCCCTGGGAGGTTCATATTTGATAGATCTCCTGGAATTGTATTCGTTCCTAGGGTACGTGTGGCATTCTACAGCTTTATGACCAAATTTTCCACATGAATAACAATAGCCATAAAAAATATGTTGGTACCTGGATGGAAATTTTCATCGAGGAATTGTCTTCCAAGGTTGTTCTTGCGAATCTTGTCCAATGAAGTCTACATGCATGTCAGATCTCATAGGTTCATTGTATTTTGTTGTAGAAGGTCCTGCTTCTTCTTCTTTATAACCGATGCCAGTTTTGTCGTTGTAAGATCGTTGATTGTTGATGAGTTCTTCCAATGCCCTTGAGCCGTTGGCATAGTTTTGGATAGTTTTTCCTTTCTTCACTTCCTTACGCAGCGAGACTACTTCGGCTTCTAATTCTTTCCTTTCTTGGTTGCTTTCTTCCAACTTCTTTTGAAGTGACTCTTCAATGCATTTGTGTTCTTCAACTTCAATTTTGAGACCTTGAACTTGTTCTTCAAGAGTTTTGGAACAAATCTTCTCCACCTTGAGATCTTTTATAAGCTTGATTGCTTCCTCATAAAATTCGTCTATGGTCCATCCTTCTTCTTCGTTGTTTGATACCTCTTGCTTATTGTTCTTGCATTTATTGTGCTTGGACATAAACAATACTCTCTCATTGGCTTCTTCTTCACTATCATTGTCTTCATCGGATGATGAGCTATCTTCTTTAGAGAGAAAGTTCCTTTTAGATACTTGCTTGTTGAATTTCTTAAAGCCTTTCTTTCTTTTTGAGTTGCCATTACTTTTGTTTGGAAATTTTGCTGCAAAATGCCAAACCTCATTACAGCTGAAACATATCAATGGAAGTTTACCTTTGAATTGTCCCTTACCAATTTGTAGTTTTCTCGTGAAGTAAACATATTATTCATCTGAAAGACCTTCTTCATCATATCCCTTTTCTTCACACTTGCAGGTGCATGTATTTTCAATTGAATGTTGTTTATCCTTATTGGTTTTACTAGATGCAACGAATGCATTTTCTAGATGCGAAGTACCCTCTTCTTCATCAAGTCTCATTTCATATGCTATGAGAACTCCATGTAATTCCTCTTTGCTGAGTTTTTCCAGATTTTCACTGTATTCTAAGACCGATACCTTTGGGTTGAATCTCCCTAGTAACGTTCTAATAATCTTCCGTATAATAGTCTTCTCGTCAACTGGCTCTCCCAATCCTTCTAGAGTATTGGTTATTTCATCAACGTATTGAAATTATGCAGCAATGTTGCAATCTTCTTTCATTCTGAGTTGCTCAAATTTTTCTCTATAGATTTGAAGCTTTGCTTCTTTGACATTTGAGTCACCTGCATATATATTCTCAAGCTTGTCCCATACATTTTTGGCAGTTTTACAACCCAACACCTTATGATAAGCAGATTCAATAAGTCCACCGATAATAATATTCTTTGCTTTTGCATCATTTACCAAATTCTTCTTACCTTGTTCATCTGTGGTTGATGTAAATCCATTTTGAACAGTGTCCCATACTTCGTAACCTTGCGCCAAGAGATAGAACTCCATTCTTCCTTTCCAGAGTGCATAATTATTTTCATTGAATAGAGGTACACCATTCTTGGTATGCTCCATGACCTCCTTCCAGCTGTTAAATTGCTATTGAAGGAACCAAGCTCTGATTCCAATTGTTGGAAATACTGGGGGGGGGAGGTGAATTGGTATTCCTTTCCATTAGAGCAATAGTTAATCTTCAATTATTACGTTGTTTGTACAATGATAGCAGCAAACAAGAGGAACACAAATGCACACATTTTTTAAGGTGGAAACCCACTCCGGGACAAAAACCACCTAATGCTTTTCTAATAATTCTTTTCAACTCCAATTGAAAATAAAGCTCCAACTTCCTAGAATCTAGAAAAGCATTCTTCTCTAGCTCCCACTAGATGGATGCTCCAACGCCTGAGATTCCTCAGTAGTCAACTGAATGAATGCCCCAACACCCAATGAGCTACAACTCACCCTAGCAGCACCCTACCACCATATAGAAGAATAAAAGAAGAATGGACTCCCGTACCAGGGAAAATGGTCCACTTTAAAATGATATAGAATGATGTAGATGAAGAAGATATACTAGACCATAACCCCAAATTTGACACAACCACCTAATGATGATCCTAGACCTCCCAACACTACCTCTTCAACCCTTGGTAGATAGACACTAGTACAATTTGTACAATAAAGTATTTACAATGACTAGGTACACGATACCTTTACAATGATTGTATGCATGCCGCCACTTGAAGACTTCATATGATGAACTTCTTGCTGCTGTTATGCACCTTGGATGCTGCTCTTGTCATGCTACCCTCTGCTGCACCTTGCTTTGCTTTTCTGCCATAGAAAGTCTGGTCCTTTGCAACCCTTGACAACACATGATCTAGCTTTTTATTACCTTCTAGGAGCTGGATATTTAATCTGGTGTATCTCTGTCATTTCAGATCCTCAATATCAGATTTTTGGTACTGTAGTAGTCTTCTGAGTCATATTTCCAATGCCACAGGTCTGACCCAATTTGGATTCTTGAAGAGAGAGTTATACCCAATCTCTCACAATGCCCTAATTATGGACTGTTTCAGAAGAGCGCACTTGTACGACGTGCCACATGTCATTTTTTCTTCATTTGTTTCTAAAATTGATAGAGCGAAAAGTACAGGCTGTACAATATCTATCACTTCTTACGAAATTCCAATCCGATACTCAAAGAGAGAGTTATGATGATTTTACCAATGTCACTTCTTTGAGATGAATTTCAGGAGCCTGCAAAAACCCTTACTTCCACAGATCATATCTCCAAAAATGTTGCGCAAATTGATCGGAAAATTTTCTTGCAGCTTCCTCAAGATTTCATATTTTCCTCATAAAAATTTTAGCTTCTGAGCCTTCGTAGAAAAAACGTTAGAGCGAAAATGCCACGATGACTTGTTTCAGATGGCTGAATCCCTTACCTAAGGAGGAAATGAAGATCACAATATATATGAATGTTTAAGTTGAGAGGGGCTTCAACAAGTGAACGTGGGAGGGATTTTAGGAGCATAAAAAATATTAATTATGACTTTTCAATGACCCATGCCCCAACCCCATGGGGTTTTAGCCCACTAACTGGGGTACAAACTTCAAACATGAATATCTCTCAAACTATGAAGAATTACATGGCGTGCCATATATCAATGGAAACACCTCGACAAGTAGAAGCCATCAAAATCATTATTGACCCAGAATTTATTTTTTTGGTAGGTCAAAATTCCAATGCAATATTGGGTTAGCCCATGGTGCTGCTTGGGTTGACATCAATGACAACCGCTGATCAACAAAATAAACCGCTAGGAAATAGGAAATTCATCCTACCTTGCTTACACAATCCATCATGGGCTTCCTGTGGCTTTATAATTGCACCTGGGCAGTTTTCTAAAAATACAACTGGTGATTTACTTGCCTTAAACCTTTGTCTCAACTGGGTCTCCATCAAAATTGACATGCATGTAGTTGTTAATAGTGTATCATCAATTACTTGGTAGATCACTACTTTTGAATTTAATCTATTTTAATTCACTGGGTCTCCATCAAAATTGACATGCATGTAGCTGTTAATAGTGTATCATCAATTACTTGGTAGATCACTACTTTTGAATTAAATCTATTTTAATTCACTTGATCTTCCACTAGCTCATCATTAAGTTAGAACTAGTTAAACTGATTTTAACTCAATTAATGTGAGTTAACTTATCACACTCACACCCCACTAGTGCTACAACTGCAGCTGGACCATGTTAATAATAGAATCACTCTACATGCCTATCCTTTGACCCTCAACTCTAAATTCTTGAGCTAACTAAGTCTATCACACTTAGTTAACTATTACAAGTTGTTTTGAGATAAGATTAAAATTTATTTTCCAATTTATTTAAAAATTGGTTGCACACTTTCTCGCTAATGTGTCACTAGAATCCCTCACTCATGTGTGACCTGGGATCCCACACTAGTGTGTGTGCATTTTATTATTGAATTTCAATAGTAAAATGAGGGTGGAATTTCATGGTTTATTTTTTTATGTGCTTATTAATTAAATTTCAATTTATTACAAAATCATTATTTTAATCTATATGGTAAAATGGATGTTAACTTAGAACTATTATCTATATATTATATATTTTAATGTCATGTATATTTTGGTTTTCTTTTATCTAATTTTCTTTTAGTAATTTTATTAATAAAACAAAAATGCAATATTAAAAAAAATGCTTTTCATTTTTTTTTAACATCTAACTTCTAACATCTAACATCTAATATCTAACACCTACACATCTACCCTATACTGGGTTGCAGTTCCTCTCAACACAATTATTATTGTTATTATTATTAATTTTTTTTTGGGTAGTCAAGGTAAACTTGACTTAGTCAGGTTACCAGTGGGTTTTGAGCTTCATGTTTATGAGAACCTATGGTATTGACCCATGGCATTCATGTGGAACTAGTCCATTTAAAGGGTGAAATTAAACCAGCCTAGATCCATCTGAACTTCAGATTTACCACAACCCAAGAGGAATCAAATCTCTTGAGATGCAAGCCTATTTTAGAGTGAAAATATATTTGATCCATCTCAACCCTTGGTAGATCAAGTTAAGATGGATCTAAGCTAGTTTTATTTATACATTGCTATAGTTTAATTAATGATGTTTGATTGGTGATTGTTTTCAATCATTATGAGAAATGGATATGTTGATAACCTTCTTTTGGTATTAATGATGCCAATTCCTATAATTATTTTTTTGCTTTCATTATTATGTCTAATCTACACAACATTTTTGAGGAATTTGTGGCATTGAAATATTTTTTTAACATGAAGTGAAGCATTAATCATTTGGTTATTTTCTTGAGTATATGTTGTCAATTAGATAAATTTTGAGGTCTAAAATGGGCCTCAAATAAAAAATATACAACCAAAATCAAATTTATAAGAACCAATAGGATTTAGGATGATGATGTCAACCATGGGGCATGATTCACCATTTTTGGTGTAAAAAAGTAAAAAGATAAAAAATAAAAATAAAATAATAATAATAATCATGTTTTCCATGTATTTATCATTTTTCGTGTAGCAGGGTTCATCGAAAGTATGCAACATGGGTACTCCTGGGATGAAGAATTAAATTCTACATCCAACGAGTGCTCCCACTCGAAATTTCAGTAAAATTGTAGGGAGATAAGTTGAAAATATGAGTTGAAAAAGTAGTTTTTCCTTTTTTCCCTATAAAATTTGATGATGTAATCTAATATTATTTTATTATTTCCACTATTATTTTATAATATTCCTTAAAAGGACCATTTTAGACCTCAAAATTTCTTAATGTTGTATATTATTAATGTGGATCTATGTGTATGGATCTCACCTTGATGGCATTGGTGCAATATAATTTGTTTTTTTAGTTCCATGTTTCTACTTGTGATTTTCCAAGTAAGATTGATGATGACTTTCCTTGGGAAAAAAATGAATGATGGTTTTTGGGTTGATGTCAAATGATTTCTCATTATTGACCATGATATGAGTTTATTGGCACATTCCTTTAATTGAATTAATAATGGTTGGTAAGTGATTGGTTTCATGGATCATGAGAAATGTATATAGTTGATAGAATGTTTTTTGTGACAATGTCCATGCCTCTAGTTAATTTTTTTTTTTGGTTATCATGGTTTAATTACAAAACACTTTTGAGGCACTTGAGGATTGATATGTTTATATTTAACATAAAGCATAGTACTAAGTTTTCGGTTATTTGGTTGTGTATATGTCATGGATATGAATACTTTGTATGTGTATCACTTTGATGGCACTAGTACAATATCATATGTTGTGGTAGTTCCAAATTGTATTAATGATTTTACAAATAGCATTAATGGTGTTTTTCCTTCAGAAAATAGCTTTTGGCTCAATGTGGGATATTTTCTCATAAATGATCATGATGTGACTTTATTGCCACATCGCTCGAGTTACATTGATGATGTTTTTTGGGTGGCTGGTTTCATGGATCATGGGCAATGTATATGGTTGAAAACATACTTTTGGTATTGACGCGAAAGGCTACAATTGATATTTTGTTTTTATTATCATTTATGACTTATGTAACACAGTGTTAAGGCACTTGTGCATTGATACATTTATATTTAACAAAAGGCGGAACACAAATTAGTTGGGTATATATTGTTGCTATGTTATTGATATTTATCCTTTTGTATGGATCTTACTTTGATGATGTCACCAATGGAATATCATGTGCTGTGGTAATTCCAAGATTGTGTATGAGATTTTCCAAGTTGGAATATTGGTTTTTTTTCCTAAGGCAACAAAGAATTAATGATGAGTTTTGGCTTGATGTTGGACATTTTCTCATAATTGATCATGATATCAATTTATTGGCACATTCCTTTAGTTGCATTGATGATGTTTGATGGGTATTTGGTTTTATGAATCATGGAAAATGTACATCATTGATAGCACAATTTCTGTGATGGTGTCCATGCCTATCTCCGATGGGGGTGCATTTTGAATTCCAGTGGGTGTGTTAATTGTCTCCTAGGAGGCATGATATACAAACACAATTTACCAAACATGACAACACCTCTTACGCATGTGTTTTCTATGGATTAAGGTTCGACAACCCTCAAGGTGTGAACCAGGCCCTACACTCGTTCTTGCATGGCAAGCGCGTGGTGCCTCCACGCTCTAGGTACTTGGGATCACCTATCCATACCTCCTCAAATTAAATGCCTACAAATAAGGTTTTGTGATTACATACGCTCTAGGATCATTAACAATATCATTCCTTCTGTCTGTTTGGATATGGTGAGCTCCTTCCATGGTGGATTGGTTACAGGAAGAGAACATTTTGACAAGTAATTTATGCTCATTTATGAGCTCATCATTTGACATTTCCTTGGGTTGATTAATCTCAGGTTCAACTAGGACATTTTTCCCTTGTCATGAAAGTTCTATGGATTTTACTTCATTCATCGTACTCATCTCCTCATGCTTGCATTTCATTATATAAGCCTTATGTTTCCTGGAGGGTGGTGGAACTTTGGTTGTCTGGTTGTTAAGGTCGCGGATTCTTGTCATCTCCAGGCCTCTTCGACTCTGTTAAAAGGGTGGCTAAAGCATATGATCATAACGAAGACTGGAGGTCAGTTACCACTTACATACTCACCTTTCCTTGTAGTTAGTCTCTATCGTGGTCATTCTCATTTCTTTTTTACCCAGGGTCATGTCTTTTCTCAATGTTCTTCATTTATTTTTTTCATAACACGGGGACTGGTATGTCCTTCACATTTGTGTTCATTTTATGCTAGTGCTTGTTTGTGGAGTTTGGTATTCAAGAAAATTTTCCATTTGGTTTTGAAACTAGTTTTTGCCTCTCTAAACCCTTGTCTTTGTCGTTTGTCTCAATTTTGGTACAGTCTCAATAGTGGGCTTTCGAAGGGTATCACTTACTCCTCCTTTACTACCCCACATTCTCCTTTTATCTCGTAGTAAAGTCATCCTTCTGCTTCTGGGTGAGACTACACTCTTGCTATGATAGTACTCGGGTTGTTGTTCATTTTTCTATGTTTGTAGTCAAGTGTTTTATTTGCAAGTATTACATGGCTCCACACCAACGACTACCCATTTGATGGGGTGGTGCACCATGGATATCCTCCTCAAGGCATAAGCACCTTTTTGGGTGGGAATCAGTGGAAGATTTCTTTGAGGCTGCCCCTCTTGAGGCCAGAAAGGAAATTCTAAATATGGAAGCCAAGGAATTTGGAGACCACAAATACTTATCTAACTCTGAGATAAGTGGGAGAAGTTTTAAATGGGTTTCAGATTCAAGAAATTTTCGAAAGAGAAGAATTTATTTTCTTCACTCCATCACTCACCATCATCAAATGGAGACGCTACTTTTCCTGAAAAATGAAACAAGAAATTCTCAATTTGATTTTTCCTTGACTAAATTGAGAAAATTTGAATTTCCACATCAACATACAACTTAGATGCAGTTAACTGATGTGACATGGCTCCTGTCACCCAGTTAGCTCAGTAAATTTGAGTTAATGAGTTGGATTTCAATGTGCCTTTGTTTATTGATTGCTAATTTATAACAGTACAGTTCAGTTAGTTTCAGGTGCACTCAATTAAACTAGTTCCAATAGTCAATAGAACTAGTGCATGGTTAATTGAGTAGTGGGACAACAACATAACTCAAAGATCATCCAACTAACTGATGCATGCAACTAAATTAGCTCATGCATGCAGATAATTCGAGTTCCCTAGCTGTGGTGGAGATTCCAAGGCAGTGTAAAATTAATTATATACTAGATTGAGTGTATAGTTTATTGTATTATTCAGATGATCAACCTGGGAATTGCACAATCAACTTGAAGAATTTTCCTAAATAAAGGGGCCTAATTTCTCAAGGAATTGCACAAGGAAATATGGGCTCAAGTAGAGGTATAAATTGACTAAGTCTTGGTTAGAGATTCACAGTGAGAAAAGAGACAGGTTATTCACTTTCATGTTGTGTTCAGTTGAGCAAAGAAATTGTAATACATCTATATTCATCAGATTAATGAAAGAAAGCATGGGGGGTTTTAGTAGATTTTTTTCCCCTAAAAAAAATATTGTGTGCATGTGTGTTATTTCTCATTTCATGTTTGTGATTGATGTTATAAATTTTGAATTGAATTCCACAGAGCTATAGGGTAGGTGTGTGTCTTGTGATTTTGATTAAAACTTCATGAGAAATTACAAATATACATCATAATTTCTAAATGATATCGGAGAAAGATTCGCATTAGAAAAAGTATTAAACCTATGTATTGTGTGTTGGATGCATGTTAGTGGTTGTCTAGTTTCCCTAAGTGTTGTGGAAAAGTGGCAAATTTGTCACAACAAGTGGGTTGTATTTTGATACCCTAAGGATTGACTTTTAGAGCAACCGAGATCAATCAAGTGGGTTGGTTTTGCTTCCTAGTTCACTATTTTGGCGTTTGACAAATCAAAGATAAGAGGGCTCATTGTAGAATATGTAGATCAGTCAAGGAGTGAATGTAAGTGGGCATATATGAATTCCCTAAGAAGAACGATAGTAACAACTGATATGTCACAGAGATAGCAAATATTTAGAAGGATGAGCACTATTCAAAAACTTAGTTGTAAATAGTGAATTTCATATGCAGTATGCAACAACTTGAAGACATAAAGTACAATACACATGAAAGGATCCATGGAATGTTAGGAGGTATATTGATGGAACCGTAGTTCAGGGTAGATCCATAATACCCTATGTGCAGACTTCTTAATGGAGCTATAAAGTTTCTAGTGGGAATATTAGTGAGCCAATGTTTAGTGACACAAAAAGGAGTTATGATCATTGATATTGGAAAATTGAGGGTCAAAGAGATTTCCAATAGGGACATCGAGACACAGAGAGAGTCTAGTTTCAGAGGGAGTATCCTTATGGAAGCTAATACTTTAGGATCTAGGGAGATCAAAATAATTATTACAGTGGTTGTTGCAGCAATGCTGAGGCAAAAAACATATCAGTAGCAACAATAGTATGAGTAGACCATATTTCGCCATGCATGCAACTATACCTCCAAGAGTGAGGTGGAGTGATGTAGATCCTTAGTCCATAATTGTAGAGATATGGGTAGGGACCATTGAGGTGTTATCCCCATGGATAATTACCTAGCTACATGGGCCCAAAATATTAAGTAGTAGGAGGATTAGTGTCAGTGAAATACTAAGGAGTACAGAGGAGTGTTGATAGCAAAGCAGGAGGCTCGGTAGTAGAGTCAGCAACAACATAATTTTCCCAGTAGACAGATTTCATACATAGTTTATTAAAAGAAAATTGGTGCTTCTTATTGCAGATGTTGCAATAGCAACAAAAAAAATGAGCAGTGTTGCATGCAGTGCATTCCACAAGTGTAGGATAGGGGTGGTTGATAGTCACTTTCTTGTTGTTAGGGTGTGTTGAAAAATGCAGCAAGAAATTCTTAATTTGATGTTTTCTTTATTAAATTGAAAAAATTCAAATTTCCACCATAAAATATAACTTGGATGTGGTTAAATTGTGTGACATGGATCTTCTCACCCATTTAGTGTTGAAATGGCACCAAAAAATGACACCCAATGGGGGCTTTTGATTTAATTTTCCCTTAATTAAATTGGAAGAGAAATTGTAATTTCATCTCATGACAAATTGTATTAGTTAACTAAGTCATAATGACTGAGTTATCTTAGGAAATTCGAGTTGATGGTCAAATATGAGGCATGTAAAGGAATTTTCTATTTTTAGAGGGTCCAATTATAGTTATTTGTGAGTTGTAATTAGTTAACTCAAGAAATTGAGTTAAAATTAGTTTAACTAGTTCTAACTGAGTGATGAGCTAAAGATAGGTCCAGTGAATTAAATCTGATTTAATTCACAATAAGTGATCAATCAGTTAACTAATAATTCCCTATAAATAGTTGTTGCATGTCAGTTCTAAGGAAGGCCCAGTTGAGACTGAGGTTAAAGGGATGATAACTATCAGTTGTATAAATAGAAAATTTTATAGGTGAGTTATAGAGTCAGTTGGATGCCCTTGATGCATTTCACAATAAATTGGATGGATTTTCCTATTTAATAGTGATTTAATTCCTCAAGGAATGGGTGAGCAAGGCAGGATGATCAGAGGTAGATAATTGGCTAAGTATTTGTCTGATTTTTCCTAGATCGGAGTGAGACAATTGGCAGAGTGCATGAGTTATCTTGAGAGAGAAATCGTTGTATTTTTTCATGATCCTTGAATTTATACAACATATAGATAGTAGGGTTTTAGGCAGTGTGTTTTCCCTAGATACATCTTGTGTTGTGCAATTGATTGTCTCTTTTATCATACTTTTTATGTGATTGTGAAATGATGTTTTGTTTCCACAAATTGTAGAAGGATTCAGTATCTTGTTTTAGTACATTATAAGATTGGATTGAATCTCATTTTAATATTTTTCTACATGGTATCAGAGCGCCAGGAATCAAAATAAGAAGAGAAGAACATAGTTTTTTTTTTATCAAGTTTGAGTTTGCAGATTTATTCTTTGGTATCCAACAACAGATCAAGATGTCTTTCAATGGCTTGAGACTCGAATATGAACTCAAGGGAAATTCAAATTATATTGTATGGACGGACAGGATGGAGGAAATTATTGAGGACAAAGGACTGGAGGCTTTCATAGATACTGATGTCCCGCAGCTTCAACACTGGATTCTCAGCTTCTTGATGCATTGAAGAAGAATGTAGCAAAGGTGAGGAGGATCTTGTTAGAGGTAATTCAAGACCATATTGTATTAAGCCTCAATGGGAAGGTGACTCCATATGCGATGTGGAAAGCCTTGAAAAATCTGTATCATAATAGCAATGACCAAAGGAAGCTGGCGCTAAAAGACAAGCTCAGGAAGATCAAAATGGAGAAGGGCGACACGATCCAAAAATACTTGACAAAGTTCACTCAGTGTTGAAATGAGCTTCGAAGTGTTGGTATCACTATTGAATCAGATTATTTGGTGAGCCTAGCTCTTCTGGGCCTTCCCAAGATCAGGAATAGCTACCAGGACTTTGTTCATGAGAGGGAGAAGATGTCAGATTGGAAGTGTCTATGGTCCGATCAGGCACAAGAAGAAATTGGGCGAAGCACTAGAGATGGATCCTCATTAGAGACTGGTGATGAGGAGAACTGTGCTTTGGACGGCAAGGCAAAGAAAGGAAAATGGAAGGTGTCCCACTACAAATCTAACACTGACAAGGCAAGTAAGAAGCGAGACTTGTCGAAGGTGAAATGTTTCAAATGTCATGAACAAGGACACTATGCCACAAATTGTCCACAAAAGAATAACAACTAGAAGACCTCAGGAGGAGAAGCAAGTGAAGCATTGGCTTCATAGTTTGAGTTGGAATTCACCCTCATTTCTGTTGGGTATGTGTTATATTCTTTCCACAATTGGCCCCACGCGCTGTATGTTGCGTCGGGCGTAGCTGGGGGGTCACGAGGGGCGAAGCAGTCCCCACCGTTGGGGTCCGGGGCAGCGCCCCGGCCAAAATTTTTTTTTTGTGCGGACCCACTCATAGGTGGATCCGCCCATGGTTTTGTGCATGGTTTTGCACATGGTTTTGGGGTTCGATTGTTTTCGGCCCCTGGTATTTTTGTAGATCCGGTCAAGGGAACTACGGTTATGTTCTAATCCAGGGTTAATGGATTGGGGTTTATGTATGCTTCGGCATGTATATATATGTGTTGTAACACTAAAAATATCATAATGAAAAATCAAGCTGGTCGTCCCGATTTGGGATCCAGGGGAAAATCTCTGTGTTTATCTGTTTTATGTTTTATGCTCTTGCTTATTTTCTGTTATAAGAATCGTGTGTAGATATTTATGTTCAGGGTTAAAACCTACATTTGGTATCGGATTTGTTTCGGCTTCAAGGGGACGCCTTTGTTGTTGAGGTTTTTTTGCTCGGGCCTGTGGCAGACCCTGTTCAGTGGGAGATCTGCGGGATCGATTGTTGCGGTGAAAGAAGATGGCGAGCGGCGGAAAGATAGAGATCGAGAAATTTAATGGTCAGAGTTTTGAGTTGTGGAAGCTCAAGATGGAGGATCTGTTGGTGGATAAAGATCAGTGGATCGCAGTAGATCCAGGTACTAAACCAACGGCAATGTCAGATGAAGACTGGAAGAAACTGGATCGGAAGGCTAAAAGAACAATACGGTTGTGTGTCTCAGATTCAGTATTGTTGAATGTATCTGGGGAAGCTACGGCGAAGACCTTGTGGGAAAAACTTGGGACTTTGTACCAATCTAAGTCTCTAGTGAATAAGTTGTTCCCGCGGAAAAAGCTGTATAACCTGAGGATGAAGGATGGAGACTCGGTGATAGAGCATCTGAACGCCTTCAATACTGTGGTAAGTCAGCTGTCATCTGTTGATATTAAAATCTCGGATGAAGATAAGTGCATCAGTTTTTTGTGCTCTCTACCAGACTCGTGGGACAGTCTGGTTATTGCAATAGGTAGCAATACAACTACCTTGAATTTTGATGACATTGTCTCAGCCTTGCTGTCGGAGGAAATGAGATGGAGAAATATGGAGGGTCAGAATGGAGATGCCTTATCTGTACGAGGAAGGTCCCAGAACAGAAACAAGAATAAGGTTTCCAGTGGGAGATCTAAATCTAGAGGGAGATCTAAATCTCTTGGAAAGTTTGTAAAGGTGTGCTGGAAATGCGGAAAGGAAGGGCACTACAAAAAGGAATGCAGATCTAAAGCTCCTGAGAAAGGAAAGGGATCTGATGAAGGTCCTTCTGCAGAGGCAAAAACCACCTCGGATGAAGGTGGGGATGTGTATTTTGCTTCTTCTTCAAATACACATGTAGATCATGAGTCATGGTTGATTGACTCAGGTGCATCCTTTCACTTCACTCCCCATAGGGAGTGGTTCTGCGAGTATGAGAAATATGATGGTGGTGATGTCTTCCTAGGGGATGATAGGAAGGCGAGAATCGTCGGACGTGGAAAGGTCAAGCTGAAGCTGCAAGGTGGGAGGATTAGAACACTTCCTGGTGTTCTGCATATTCCTACATTGGCGAAATCGGTTGATCATGCCAGCAAGATGGATGATGCGAGGTGTAAAACGAGTGTTCGAGAAAGATAAAGATGGTTCGAAGAACCTGTACTCCAAATGGGAGTTCGATTTGGAACTCTGTACAAGCTACAAGGTAGTACTGTTATTGATGGGTGTAACAGTTCTGTGGTTCCTGAAAGTGGGACGGAAAGCCTAGCTATCTCTAGAGAAAAGACCATGCTATGGCATCAAAGGCTTGGACATATTGGAGAGAAGGGCCTTCGGATACTGCATAGAGATGGTATGGTAGAAGGTATGTCTAATTGTTCTATGGATTTCGATTTCTGTGAACATTGTGTATATGGGAAGCAGAATCGGGTGAGTTTTCCTTCTG